>CAEFZY010043112.1:0-18372 GCA_903066815.1 Brachyrhaphis roseni
ATAAATTTAATTGAATTACTTGTTACCAATTGAAGCAATTCAATTAAGTTGGATCAACTATTTTCTTTTTTCAGTGTTGTACATAGTACTTGTCAAAAATTACACAGAGAAAATCAAAGCCAAATAAACATATAGATACAGTATATGTGCAATAATTATGTAGGGTTGTGTAGCACATCAAGGCTTTCAAGTTCAATCCTGCAACACATTTTTTTTTTTCACTTGGGCTTGGTGCATCTCTTTTCCACCGTACAGCTCTTTTCATGCTGTCTCTTTGGCCTCACCGGGGAGTTTTCCCTCAGATAACATCACATGGCTGCCAAGATAAAGTTAGTGACACACGGATAAAAGGCAGCACAAGCTATCAGTAGCTATTGAAGCCCTGGTTCACCAGCTAAAGTAGTGCTACCCATAGCTTTGCTGTAAGCTTTACCACTCTAGGTCAGTTAATGCAAACTGCACTGCTGTGAACCTTTTTTTAATTCCTCTTTAATACAGGTAAGTGAATGCAGCAAGAACAAATTCGAAAAATGCCCTGACAACATGATCAGATGTAAAAAAAAATAAATCCTGCTGCTCCAAAGTTATTAATCTGCAGACTCTACGCTTTGAATTGTTGTGAAGTGCCAAGTTAAGTGATTGAGAACATTATTTTTTTTTGCTAAATTAATGGAAGGCTTTTCCTAATTAGAAGTGGCATTTGACTGAGCAGAGAGAAACACTGCAATGTTTTGTTTGTTTGCGATGTTTGTTTCCCCATTTGTTAAAATTTATTTGAAAGTCAAAATCATTTCAACAATTTACCGGTTTGCTAAATGACTGTTGGAGTGATTAGGAGATAAACACAACCCAAAATTGTCATTTCTTGAATAAATCTGATCAGTGTTTTCAAAGCGATTTTGCATGCAGTCCTAGAATAACTGTGTCCACACCAGCTGTGAGTCCCCAGGCTCGGATTTGCTAATCGAGAAAGAAAAATAAGTTTAGCTTGTTAGTTGTGGATGAGTTGATTAATGGCCATCCTTTCTGGTCTGCCTGTTACATGATGCAGATCAACCTGGAGGGGATTCTTACTTAACTCAAAAAAGGACTGCTAGGAAATAGCAGGCATGTGCCAAACTGATATTTGCTTTAGCATACAAACAAGCAGTAATATAGGGCATCCTTTTGGACAATCAGCAGTGTTTTTTTTCTCCTTTTTTTTGCTGGATTCTGGAGATGAGGGTAATGAATTGTGTTTCACATATGGCACATTGATAAACTCGCTTCATGCCATTAATCAGTACTGGAGGGAAATGAGAGAGTCCTGGGAATGTGCTTTGATTGACAAGCTAATTTAGTGGGAGAAACAGCCTGTCTCTCGGTGAATACGGCTCTGCTTACATGAGCAAAATAAAAGTGGCTATTTTCTCCCAGATTAGAGTGTCCACCACTATTTCTTGCTAGATTAAATATTTGTGGTAGGGTTGAATTAGTGTGTCACAGTGAGTAAGACAAAGAATCTGGAAGAGCTACTGCAGGGCAGAGGCTTTCCACAGATGCTGGTCAGTAGTTGCTGTAGGCCGTCTGCCCAGTTACAACCATGCCAACACTGGAATTGTTTGGCTAGAGGGGATTATTGCTGTTATGATTGCCTCAATAAAAAGTGATTGTGCTCTGTGATAATCTCACTCTGAGTCTCATCTTCTTCTAACAGCAGTAGAGCTGAGATGGCATTATACATCAGCTTTGCCTCCAGTCTCAAAATATCTTCTGTGCATTGCCTCCCCTTTGAATTTGTCCGAGGGCAATTCTTCTTTTCTATTAGCATCTCATCCAGCCTTACACATAGAATTTTCTCACTTTGCATTTGTGTGCCAAGCACCGCTTCTGCTTGAATAGCAGAATAATCCAATCAGCACAGAGCGCCTCATAACCTAGACATCTGACCTCTACAGAGGATGGGATCTTGTCAAAGATCATCTTATTTCACAATATAGCGCTCTGTTTTGTTTGTAGATTCTCCTTCCAGCTCCATGCTACAATCTGTAAGATATTATGAAAATGCCATGGAATATTTTCTGAAAGAGGCCTTTGATAATATTAAATCAACACCTACAAGAATGATGGCACTGTGTTTTTGCCTGCATAATTTCTGCCTCAGGTTCCCATTCAGACAGATTTACCTCAGAGAAAAATATCAAAATGAATGCGCAAGAGTTTGGGCTTACAGACTGTTGTGAACTGACTCTTTTTGGCTCTAAAATGTCAGAAATCTATGCTCCCTCTTACTGTACTTGCAGTATTGTACAGCAAAAACTATGAAGCTTGTAGCATTTTTTGTCTCTTCACCTCTAGTTCCTGGTGGTGCGTTGACTTCAGGATTAGCTTCTTCTTAAAAATTCTTGCCAAACGACACTACAATAAATAAAGAGTAGAACTTGACTACAAAAGTCCAAGGCTGAAAATATGACTGAATTAGATATTAGCTAAATTAAAAAATATATTTTCTTTGACAAATCCAATAGCAGGCTTAGTGGAAAAATCAGCTTCTGCAATTAAATTCGTCCATCCATTAAGATTTTCAAACAACTTTCACAAGCAGTTAAGAATTATAGATTAATTTTATAGTGTTCTGCATAAAAAGATAAAGATTCTGGGATTGATGATATTTCCTTTCTGGTTAGCTATTCCAGGGATGTGTTTATGGTTAGATAAAGCAAAGAGTTTTACAGTTAAATAAATCATTGTTAATGTGTATGTTTTTGGATAAATGTGGACTGGTACATCAGGGTTCAACATTCTTTATGGGCTTACATTGAAAGCAAACAAAAGATTTGGAAAAAAAATGCCAACATACTCACTGGAAGCATACCGTCTGTGGAAACTTTTAAGTACCCCAAAATGAAGCCAATAGATCACTGAGAGACTGGACACAATATATCACCGATTAGATCCTGTAAGAGGTCCAAATTATCTTATCGCCACATCTACCCCTTTCAGGGAAAACAACAAGATCAATTGCTACCTGTACAAAGCTCACAGAAATACCTGCTGGGAACAGCAGCCTGCCTGCTTCATGTCATCTGATGATTTAAGGCTCCTAGATAAAATCTCGAGAAACCCAGTACTTAGGTTCTGTGTAAAGACAATACATCAGAAGTTTAGGAAAGTTTGCATGTTTTGCTGCCATCCACATCCTTATAACACAATGTCCTTAATCAAACTCATCCATGATAGAGAAATGTGACCAACTCTATACCAGCTACAGCAGCTCGATCAGTTTCACATTTCATCACATTACAAACAAACATCATACTACTTTATTTGGATTTTTTTCAGTGACGAACCAACATAAAAAATAAGTGTTTTCAGATGTCCTCTTACAAGCAGGTAAACATTTTTGCAATTACCTTCCCAACATTCTCTTCCCCCAGATTGCAGAAATATCATTAACATTGAACCCAGAAAACTAGCAGAATTTGTGATGACATTTTTGATGAGATACAGTGGTTTATGAATGCTCAGTGAGGTCAGCCTTAGGTCAGAAATAATGATAGTTAAGATGCTTACAAGCTGCCTGATCCTGACCTTGATCTTGTGTTTAAGTTATAAATATATTAAATTTAACTCATCACATTCCACCTCACTCCACATTAAAATCCTTTTCATCAGGATTAGAAAAAGATTATTTCCCTTAAAATAGATCCGCTTAAAGCGTTTGTCGATTGCCTAAATAAAATAAAAAATCCATATTTCCTTTCTCACAAGATGAAAAGCTCCAGCTCATTTGGAAATTGCACAAGACCATTTTTGTCAAGAAATATTTTTTTAAAAAAAACAGAAAACAGACTGAATGCTAAATTGCCACAAGATAACTTAAACACACTGTAAATGCTAAAAACCTAAAATTAAAACAGAATATTAAAAACTATATTTTGCAAGACCTCGCATTTTTTAGAACAAAATTTAATATACAGTAAATCAAATATTGGTGAATCTCAGGAAAAGTGTGGTTTTTATTGGTTAAATGGAAATCTCAATATGGAAGTTGCTGCTGCCTATCTCCAGCAGCCATTGGGCAGAGGCAAGTTACAGCTTTGAAAGGTCACTATGAACCAATGCGATAAAAACATGTACAATTTTGTGCAACGTAAGTCCACATACTATATTTTTGTCTTTGTCGATAAAATTTATAAAATCAAGTTTTGGTAAGATTGTAGTTAACGGAGATAGATCTTTCAAATTATTTAAATTCTTATAGATATCATTAATGTTAGAAAATACTTTATTGGTAATTTTGGTGAAAGTGTCAAAGCTTAACCTCCAAACTATTTACAGATTGGTTGTTGTAGATACTCTAAGCCATGAAATTTCAGTTTAATCTGGGCCCAAGGAGGAATAAAAAAAAAAGGTTTCTGCAGCAACAGAAAAGCAGTGCGACGTGTTTTTACATCCCATTGTGTTTATTAAACATACTAAGTCATCTGTTTATTAGTAATAACAGAACTGTGCATGTCATGTTTTTCTTGAACTGATGTATTGTTGTTAAGTCACATAATGCTTAAGAGAAATTATGCCAGAAGTGCAAGTAAATTCTGAATATTAATGAGGTATAATTTCTTACTACTGGCGAGGACACTGGAACACACTGCGATGAAGGCTAATTAGAAAAACATGATAAGTTATGGTTTGATGGGTTTTCAGCCCCCACAGTGCTGACAGTATAATTCTTATTTACCAGTCATTTCCAGATGCATGCATATCTTTGGCTTTGAAGAAATACTTGTCACACTCACAGAATGCTTATGTTGCTTCACCACATTACACCTCATATGTTACACTCCTGTTAATATTTTTTTTTTTTTACATGTTAATTGTCAGCCCTTTATTATCTATTCTTGACAGCATCCCCAAGTTTATGTAACATATTAAACACTTTATGATCTGTTGGGGCAAATTAAATCAAAGCTGTGGGGAAAAACACGGAGGACGTTAGGCACTGAAAGGAGAGAGTGACTAATATTCATGGTACATCACTCGCTCAGCATATGAGGAACTTCTGCCATGGTAACATAAGCCTCGACTAAGGCCTCCAGATTATGTGAAAGGACACGGAGCCTGAATCTTTCATTAAAGGAAGCCTTAATTCATTATTTAAAAGGTGTTATTATCTGCCTCAGCTCACAGGCTAAATGCCAACTGGCAAGTCCAAGGCCAATTTAAACGAGCTAAATTCCAGTCCCATCTGGCCGCTGCATCTTCCTACTCTTCCCAACGAGTGGGTGGCAAAACTGGATAACGCTGTCATCCTGTGCGGCACAGACTGTCCTCCACTCTGTCTTTCATGTCCCCTCAGAGCACCTCCACTTACCTGCACGGAGGCCTTGGTTGGAGTAATATGCAGACCTTCCATACAGCCACAGGTAGCAGCATCAATAATGGAAACTCCATGGCAGATAGATTGGTCAGGGTATCATAAAGAAACTATATTTATATGTCCCTGGTGGGGATGTACCATATCAAGAGAAGTTGGAAATAACTTAGAAAAAAAGTTGAATGCCAAGCATCTTAACAGAAGTGGCAAAAAGGCTGAGAGCACTTTTCATTAAGACTCTTCCATTTTAATAAAATCAAAGGTTTAGTAAGTGATATTAGCTCTAGCAGGAAAGAGAATAAAAAGGTGCCAATTTTTTTTATTTTGTCTCTAATGTGCACAATGTATTCGTGGATCTCTGTGTTTTTAGTTCATCTAATAATTTTGGGGAGGAAGGTTAGAATTTCACACCCCTCACTCGCTCCTTTAATCTACTATCCTGAAGAGGAGGAGAACAATATCCCATTGTGGGTCAGTAAAGAATATTTCTATTCCATTCTATTCTTCTATACAGATACATTGCTTGGCAAAAATTATATCCCTTTGGTGACAGGACAGCAGTAAACCTTGATCAATTATAAGGGGATTGATTTTGTGTGGTACTTCAACACCACATAGCCTATTGTGAGTTGGAAGGAAAATGATTCATATTTTTTTGGTGTTTTTTTACAAATAAAAATCTGAAAAACGTGGCATGCATTAGTTTTCAGTCCCCTCAACTTTGATACCTCTAAATATAATGCAGTGTAATCAATTGCCTTCAGAATTCACTTAATTAATAAAACAATCTTGGAGATAACAGATGTTGGTGGCAGAATTATACTGCAGTGATGTTTTTCATCATCAGAAAGGGAAGATTTTACAAGGCAATTCACTAAATGCGAAAATAATATCACTAATGACTATATTACACACTGAAAGACAACAGCTTTACAATTAAGTAAAAATGTAAAGGCTGTTATTATTAATATTACATACAGTATAATGGTATGTCACACTAATCAATGTATATATTTCCATATGTCAGGTGACACCAACAAAGAAAGCAAAAGAAAATTATTGTGTATGGCTATATGTATCTTATGCTTATCAGATGCCAAATTAAACAAAATGCTATTCAATATGCTACAAATTGTTTATTGAACCAGTCTACTGGTAAAGTTTCTTCAGAGGGAGACGGAGGCCAAAACAAGTGAACTTTGTGAGCATGTGAAGTTTTGTTTGATTTCACATCAAAATACGTTTCTCTCAATAACATTTGCAAAAGGTCAGTTTAAGTTCATCAGCATATCTGTGCTGGGGATATTTTGAGAAATGAATATTCTGCATGCTGTTGTGACTGCACAAGGCCAAAAGAGTCATTCTTGCTTTATGTAAATTACATTACATACATACATTATATTCACGCAAAATAAATGGTTTTGTACTTTCCCAGAGACATGAGAAGCATAATCATGTCACCTACTTTGAGATATCATGTTCACTGTGAATGAATAGCGTCGCTTTTATAGCCCGTCAAATAGAAAGCATCATTACACACAGATCAGACTGCTGACGGATCATTTGAATAAAGTACTAGGTTTCATTATTATCTCTTTCATTCATTATTGACTGGTAGGGTGGCTCTGTTCCCATTACAGAAGGATAACACTTCACTGTATGAAACCCTTCATTTAGCAGCCTGGGTTTGGCATAACACTGTGTGCTGTCTCCGAGGAAGAAGCCATTATCTGCAGAGCAGAAATCCTCCCAACATAGAAAGCCCAGAGCTTTATAACAAACAAAACAGTTTCTCCCCCTTTTACTTAATTTTCCAAATGACTTAGCGAATAAATCTCTGCTGAGGAATAAACCAGCCTCCACAGCTACTTATCGAGGGATTTGTGTAGCTCTGAGCGCTAAATAGCAAACAAAGCCAGGGGGGAAAAAAATAGCCAGCACAAACCCATAAATATATCATCTGTTGAAATTAGCCTTTAAGTTAATTTTGACCGCAATGCGCATACTCTATAAAAATCTGTCAGTTTGTTCCAATCTCTTACAGACAGAACACTGTAAAGCTGATGAAAATTTCTGAATTAATTAGAGAATTTGGCACTCTTTGCCAGTAAAGTTTCCCTAGTGAGCAATGTGATCCCTTGTTACACTAATGTACAAAATAACTCCCTACTTGGCCAGATGTCCCACTATCCAGTGCTGTGTGTTAATTATCATGTATGAATACAACAAGACATTCCCACTTGCAGATCCTTGAGCTGCCTCAACAATCTGAATTTATAATGTCTTTTTAATGTGGAAAGGTAGCATATTTTTCTTTAACGAATGTTCTCAGTGCCAGTTATCCCAAAGTAAGCAGGATGAGGTCAACCACAGGTCATTGCTGCTGAAGCAGTTTTATTTCTTCTCTTTATTTTGAACAAGATCAATACTGAATGGATGGCTTCACCCCATGCCAACCACTATATACTAAGAGAGATTTTACACAAATGTTGGTGGAGAAATGCAGTCAAGACTGGAGTCAATACTGTCCTGAATAATCTCCTGATGCAGGTCTGGAGTGAAGTTTGAAATAAAGATGAAAGTTGGCACCTTGAAGCACAGGATTAGAGTAACTGAAGGACTGTTTTTTTTTTGTTTTACAGAAAAAGAATATGCAATAAAGACTAGCATTGTGAACAATGATATCAGAGAAGGGTAACTTGAGTAACTCCATGCTTACCAACAGATCTATTTGGCACCAAGATATTGCAGATTCATTAATTCTGCATTAACTCCAAGAAAGTCCTTTGGTCCAGACCAAACGCAGATTTGATATTTTTCTTTTTCTGTTTGGTGCAGTTTTCTTTCACATTGTGTTTGTGCAAGCAGATTATAATTTGTAAACAAGCCACTTGGGTAGCAATCATCGATCCATCCAGAAAGTAAATAAACATGGAAGTCCTGCATTCTGCATTTTTGTTGTGCACATTTGCGCTGTAATTATAACTCCAATACCATTTTGAATATCAAGAGTGACTCATTCAATGCCGGTTTTGCAATCGGATATTTCTCATTTTTAAATGGAACCAGCAAATGCATGCTGCAAGCTGAATGAGATGAGAGAAATGCTGTGTGCGTCCCGACACACAGTAGCAGCAGCATTCTGGGTATTGCACGATTTCAGTACAATAAGTACATGCAGTAGCAGTGTTAGCAACACAGAAGGGTTCATTTTTAACAAAATGCCCAGCAATGGTGGCAGCTGTTTCAGTCGCCTAACCAATCAATTCACTACAGAGCAAACTTCAAAACTAACACTTAATTGGTAAACAGCTAACCCAAGAGTCATTTAAAGTTTTCTTGGGGGCACCATACTGAAGGTCTTTTATTAATCCTCTTGAAAAGGATGTGAGAACCAGAGGACATTACAATATGAATTTTTTAATTATTAAAAACACAAAATACACAGTAGGCACAGTTCAAACTGCATCTGGCCACAAGGTCGTGAAAGCTTTTAAAAAAATCTTCTCTCAGAAGCTTTACTTCCATTCTGTGAGTGGAATAGTTGATATCCTGTCAGTTTTTTTTTCTCAGGGAGTAATCAGAGGCAAAATCAAATCAGTAGTATAATTAGGTTAATTAAAAAACCATGGAGAAGGCAATATTTTGGATGCCACAATTCACAAAGCACAGTCCCTGGGTGGTAATTACATATATACACACTCCCAGCTTGAGCTTTGTTCAAGGTTTTGCTAAACTAGCCTTGAATTGTGTAAGAGTATTTTTGTGCATGCAGAAGGGACATAATTAGCTTTAGAGTAAAAAAAAACTGCATTTCAAACTGAGATACGTTATAAATTAGTAATGTAGGAAACAAGAAGGAGTCTTTATCTTCACATTTAACCTCTGCAGTAAATCTAAGCCTAACTGAATATAGTATTTTTCACATGAATTTTGATTGTCTTAGTTTTTTTCAGATGCATCTTCAATCTTCAAGCATGTAAGAAAAAAAAAAAATAGTCCAGCGCATTACGTTTTACATTTCAGAGTTAATTTTTTAGTTGTCTTTTTTCAGAACACAATTTAAGATTTGAAGATATGGACTGACAAACAAATTCAAGGGGTGCTCTGTGAGACAGAAGTTCATTTGAAAATTGCAGCTGGAGAAATAGGCGGTGCATTGTGAGAGCAAGCTTTTAGGCGCCCCTGTACAGCTACCACATTCAAGGATTTCTCAAACATGCATGAAAGAATCAAAGCAACACTCCAGGTATGAGTTTGATGAGGGAATAAAATTATTAAATGATATAGACCTTATGGCCCCCTTTAAGAAGTAGATGAACACTACTCTATTCAGAATGGCTTTTAATGACTTTTATGCTATATAATATTACAAGTGTTCTGTTTATCTTCTCTTTTAAATTTTAGTCTCTGCTTTTTGTATGCTTGTTTTTATTGTAATGCACTTTGTGGTTTAGGTTTATTTAATAATTGACACTACTGCTCCACTGCTGGCTTTATTGTCAGCAGTACATGGTGTCCATTTTAAATGGATCATTATAATTGCAGTTTCCTCCCAACCACAAACATAAAAAAATAAAACCTTAACATCAAATAATATTAGAACTTATCTATGAAGTGATATTACTAAAATGTATTTACATGTAAGGATGTCATACTGTGGAACTACTGGCTTTTTTGTGAACGTGCCTGATTAACAATGTTATTACATCTGCTATATGTGATATATTTTGAGTTCATATTCCATATATTGAATAGATTATATAAAGACAGCCCTGATGCATTATTATGCTAGTCTTTCACATTCTAGTCTTTCACATTCTTTCTGGTCTTCAAGTACTCCAGACACTGCATATGAGGTGAAATGCTCATTTCCCACTGCACTGTGAACCTCTCCACAGTATCAGGAGTACACTTGTGAACAGACATGGTGTGATGCTGATATGATTTGTGCTCCAGTCATGCCCCTTTGGTGCACTTCGGTCTAGCTGAAGAGCCACACTCATGCACCATTATAGAATCATTTACATTCTATTGAACTCAGCTTGCTTCACAACATGGCATAGATCATCTCTGAGGAGAAATATAAATTCAGATATTGGAAAAGGAGTGATCCATCCCCTTCCTGCAAATTAAAATTCCTCTGCTAGTCAGACCTGGTAAAATAGATCACACTTTGCGGGTGGCTTTCATCAAACTAAAGTCAGTTATCTCATGACCCAAATGCTGCAAATAGTTGTGGAGATATTATTTTTTTTAAAGGAAGAAGGGTAAAAAGTCAGCTCTAGTAGGAATTTTCCCAGTGCAGACTCTTTTCTGACTTTTAATTTTACAGCAAAAAAAAAAGGCCCCATTAAAACTCAAGAAGGAGCTCTGCTCGAGCAATTTCATAAAGTATGCCAACTTTTTCTTGCAAATTACTTTTTACCGTCTTTGCCAAGGGGGCCACATTTTGTTCCCCTGAGACGAAACGGGAACATGGTAAATTCCTTTTCCACATTAAGAATCCAGCTTGTTTTCCAACTTGTGTTTGGCTACGTTACATCCATTTGATCCCTTTTTATGGAAATCAGGATTCTTGTCTGCAGTAGAAAAGGGTGAACTGGAGGACGGCTCTTATTTCCAAGCTGATGCAATTAAATGGTTTGTAAAAGCCTAAGCTGGTATTTATTATGCTCATTGCCCTCATATTTTAATACTGTGTTATGATAGAGGAAGAGGCAATGCTAAGTCAAAGTAACTTGAATATTTGCTAATTAGGAATGATTTTTTTTTCTTTTGCAACTGACTGATAAAATTACTTTGACAAGTGATATGGACAGATTTAATGACAAAAATGCACTTAACTGCTGTAAATCTATCCATCTTTTCTTTAAAAACACAACCTACAACTTTAAAAACACAGGAAAAACTGCTATAAAAGCAGTTTTTCCTGTGTTCGTAGACATTACCCTGAGAAATCTCATTAAGTCCCAGTCAATTATCATCACATTGCATTTGGAGGAAAGCGAGATACAGGTAGATAGTATCAATACTGGAATTGCTTTAGGACTGGCTCCTCATTCACTTAACAAGTGAGTGATCCCAATGCATTTTAGATGCTGTAATTAATCATTTACATACTCTGAGTGCCACCTGATAGGTCATCCTGCTGGGCTTCGCTCATGCTCTTCTCATTAAAATGCTAATTTAAACCGCTGACCCGCCCTGCTGCTAAGGAAGACTCCTCGTAATGACTTTCCATCCGGCATCTTCGTGCCCTCTTAAGACCCCCATAATGGCAAGTGCTGTGGGACGAAAACAGAAAAACTTTCCCATCACAAAGAAGCCCTCCAAGTGTGTAGATATTCATTTATTCCAATGTGCTGCTGTGCAGAAGCAGGCCTTATTACCCAAATGTTATTTTTATTTTAAATAGCAATTTCCACTCGCCTTGTCTAACATATATTGGACGACGATATAGGTTGAAAAGGTGAACAAGATATTATGAACTGCTCAGAAAAATGTCAACTCATTAAGACTGCACAAAAAAAACATCAAGATATCCTTTGGGTACGATGGAAGAAATAATGTAAAATATTATTACTCTTATAACCAATTAAAGATGTTGATATTGAAAATGTTACAATTTTCATTGTCAATTTTTTTTTCTTTTAGAATGTGCAATCCTGACTGAAGTTATATGTGTATTGCACTTTTTCCTTTAGGCATAATTACATTAGCTAGTTCACAAAATAATAAATGATGTCTTGACGCATTAAAATAATAGTACCTGTATACCAAAACTATCACTACTGATACACTTGTTCAGTTTTTCGGTTTAAATGTCAATATTTTAATTTAATAATTGATGTGATATTCTATAATAGACAGAAGCAAACTTCACAAATGAGTTTCTTTACATCTAATGTCCTGTAAATTTCTTTCTCAGTGAAAAATCTGCATGGCAGAGAGTACATGCAAACATCTTGGACTTTTGAGTAAAACAGTTGCATGTTCCTTTTAGCTCTTAAGTTGTTCCCCAGAGCACATCATATAAAAATAAGATTCAATGCAACAGGAAAACAAAAGCAGCAACTTTTGTAAAGTTATAGTGGTCAGAGAAAAACTGTGCAGGAAAATGATAAATGTTAAAGTATAAGATTAACATAAACCTTCAAGAAGCTTTGAGGGGAAAACAACAAATTTACTGTATTGTAACGGTGTCCTAATTTATAGTTAGCAACAACATAAGATAAATTCACCCTGAAACATAGTTTCAAGAGTAATTATTATTTTTTCACTCTGATGGTAACTACTTTTAGTAAGTGGTTCTGTGAAGAGTTACTAAACCATGCTCAATAAGATTTCAAAAAGGTTTCCTGTAGGCATTCTATGAAAATAATCTGGAATTTCTGAAGGCAAAAATTATCCACAAAATGAGACCAAATATGAAAGATGATGGATATCAAAGTGCAACGTGATAACAGTGTTATTTTGACCGGATACTGCCTGCAAGCAATGCGTGTAAGAGCACACATGAACGGGCGGCTGCACAGTCAACCAAGCATGCTGGCATCACAAGCCAGGCATTGTCTTCCAGTGACTGGTAGGGACATGGCTATATAGACTAAACATATTCTCACACATTCACAGTTCAGTACATTCCCAAAAACTGTTGTTTACACTGGAATGTTTTTTTAAAGGAAAGACCTTTACAAGTTTATAGATTTATATACTTTTGCGCTTCTTTTATGAAATACTGTATCTCCATCCTGTTTCCAAATATTCACAGCATGAACTTAAACATAAATGACATTCTGATTCTTTTTAGACATCTCTTCTGAGCTCAGGGCCTGCCCAAGGCATAAGCAAACTAAGTAGCCGCTTAGGGCTCCAGGGCCACTAAGGGGCCCCCTCAGTGGAGCTGATTTTTTCTTTTTAGTAATAATTTCTATGTCATTATAATATCAAAAACACACAATTTTACTATGAAGTGATTTGTTTTTACAATAATATATATTTGATAATGTATGTGGAAATCATTATTTTATGGATAAAAGGAAAAAAATAAATTGCTCTTGGGGGCCCCTGGTGGCCGCGGTAGGTACAATACACTTCGCCGGTATCATGAGCTGAAATGTGCAGTGCACATCCAAATGTCCAAAGCTCCGGTCAGAAGTTAAGTAAGCAAAACAATGTCTCAAAAAAGGAAAAATGGACTTATCCTTCAGGGAGGGAGAAAAGAAAGAGAAAGAATAGAAAAAAGTCAATATAAAGGTTTGTTTTAATGTGCCTTGGTATTGTAATGTAAAAGATCTGTAAAGCTGCTAATAGAAAATTAGCTTGATAGCAACCTGGAACGGTCCAGTTCAACAGCCAAACATTTATGCTAGGGTCTTTGTGTTTGTGTGAAACTGAATTTAAACTTTAAATGAGTTGATTCTCATGGTTGGCTCTGTATATTTCTGAGGTATTTTTGGCTTCAAAACGCCATATTTGATAAAGTTTGATAACAATAATTAAAACTTCTCAATGTTTGACATTGTCTAGGAAAATGTTTTTACTTCAGGCTACATAGCTGCTACATCGAAAAGCTACTCTATGCTGTAGTTGGGGATATGTTGTTTGCTGCTGAGCATAATCATTTTGTGGCTAAAACAAACATTATTTTTACATCAACTTCTAAGTTATGTGAAATTACTGTTAAAATTATTTGAAGGCTCAGGATCAGTCCAGTACCAAATCGACATTCTCAGGGGAGAAACATTTTTAGCTAATGGAGTTACGCTTAAGAGAAATTTATTTAATCAAAGAATGTCATGAATATGTGTGTAGGGCTGCAACAATTGCAGTTTTCTGGCCGATCCCTGGTTACTGATCTTTAAAAAGCCTGACCTGTCGATTTTGATTTTAGCTGATATTAATTTTTTTTGTCTGAAATGTCGCTAAATGTAGCAAGAAAGTCACTGAGTTGGCAACAGCGGGGAGAATATTAACTGAAAACGTGCAGACCTGACCTGGTGGGCCGATCTGTCAGTCAAACCTCTCACTGCAGAACAGAAGAGGACAGAGACTGATTTTTAAACCTTTGCTGACAAAGATAAGATTAGGGGATAAGATGGGGTTGACACGTAAGTATCGGGCAATCACGATCCCCCAAAATTAAGGAAATCGGCGCCCAGAAATCAACTGGTTGATAAATCAGTTGGCCAATACATGTATCATATTATTCATGTATATAATGCAAACAGCACTGCCAGAGATGCAATAAGTTTATAGCAGGTGTGTGAATGATCTAATGATTGGACGTCTGATTGCAGCCAGTCCACATTGTTAGCAGAACTAGAGGGCCCCAAAACCAAATTTTGCTTAGGGCCCAATGGAGGTTTGAGCCGGCCCTTACTGAGCTAGAGAACAACCACAGATATTTAAACCCCAGAGACTTTCAACAGATATCTTTAAGATGATGCTTCAGGGATGGCTTCCCACACCAAGAAAAATACATCATGAGTAATAACAGCAGTGACATACATGATGTTGCTCAAAGGTGACTTACATCATACTGATGCATACAAATTATGACTCTAGTTACTAAGATACTTAAATGTACGGAAGAGGATTAGGGCCACCGAAAAAAAAAAAAATAATAATTCTGAGATTAAAGTCAGAATTCTGACTTTAAAGTCTAAGTTATGTGAAATTTCTCTTAAAATTATTTGAAGGCTCAGGATCAGTCCAGTACCAAATCGACATTCTCAGGGGAGAAAAATAATTTAAAAAAATTTTTAATCTCAGAATTCTGACTTTAAAGTTCTGACTTTAATCTCAGAATTTATTTATTTATTTATTTTTTCGGTGGCCCTAATCCTCTTCCGTATAAATGGTAGATTAAATCCATTATCAATTTAGACCTTGTCCAGATTTCAACTCACTGTAAAGTTAATGTTGCAAGCAACTTTATAGCATAAATTAATCACAAGAAGACACAAAAGGGGTTTACAGTAAAAGCAGATAAAACAAACACATACAAAAGGATAAATAAGACAACTTTATGATGATGATGATGATGTAAAGAAAAAAATAAAACTATGTGTAATTTGCTTCACTTCACAGTTATGCTGTATGTTGGCTCACCTAATAAAATTCTAATTATACCATTAAAGTTTGTTATTATTATGTGAATGCTTCTGTGAGGAAAATGATAATCCAAGATATTATAAAGTGGCATACACAGTTCTAAATATTTCTGTTGCTTTAGCTGTAATTATATTTTCTGAATCTACACTGTCAACATATCCATTTACTATTTTTGTATTAGACACAATGACAGCTTCTTTCCAATTACTGGCAACAACCTAGACAGCAGGATCATAATTAATATGTTTCAGTGTATATCAGTCTCATTAAGCCTAAAGATCCACTGTCATAGCAGCAGACGGGATGAGTCACAAATTTAAATGGGTGCCAAATCAGATGCATAAACAAAAGATTCCAAACTATACTGTGTCACAGAGACAGAATACAGTCCAGCATTCAAAAAACGTGTACAAAAAGTGTTGTAAAATAATTTTTAAAAAGTTATCTTGTCTGATTAAAATTAGACCAAGGTGAAGCTCATTTATTTTGAAAAAGCAGAGCAAGAAGTCTGCTTTCTTTAAAACTAGGTTTTCATTAATATCATCCACGACAACATTAATGAGATCAAACCTGCAATGGAGTCAAGATGAGGAGTGAGCAGCATGCTTCATTCACAAAATAAACTCTCAGTGATTATTGATAAGGTTCATCTCCAACAAAGAAACAGCAGCTACAACTCCAGGCCTCAATCAGGATACAGGTTTTTGTTTTCAGAGAAGAATCAAATAAATAGAACAAACTGATCAGAAGTGATAAGTCACATTATTAGATGTGCTTGTGCCAGTCTTTCCTGCTTCTATATGAAATGTTTCCTCCAGCTCAGATTTTACAGTGCTTTAGCAAACTGTAAGTCAAACAGAACATAAAATGGAGGTACACTAATGAAAGATCTTTTTCAAGAGTGAATCTGGGAAGTAATTCCCAGATTGAATCTGGGAAGTAATTCCCAGATTCCCAGTAATTCCTCTGGAACCCTTTATGTTCAGGTTCCAGAGTGTTTCTTTTCCCCAGAATTTAATTTCCCGGAGCATTTTAATCCAGCCAGGTTCCTTCCACTTTCGGGTTCAAATATTAGGCTTTTCATTTATTGCAACCCCAGACATTAAGTGAGCTCTCTTCCTGTAGGAGTACTGCTGCAATCTGGGAAAACAGAACCCCACATTAAGCAACAGACTAACTCAAAATGGAATGAAAAACACTGAAATCAGATCAATGCAGCATTAATATCAAATTGTCTCAAAGTGGTTATGCTTTAAGTCCATCCAATCACTTTAGAAATGTTTAATTAGAATGGATGTTAAATCCCCTACATGGATCCTGGTTTCGAGTGTGTACTGGAGACGAAGGACAAAAGCATTTACACTTTATAACATATGCAGCGTCACTATCAAAACTTCATAGAAAGGTTAAAAACTGTAAATGAACTTTGCAGATGGAGAGTTCTAGTGGGGGAGTATCAAAAATGAGATTACAACCTGAGATCTAAAGGCAATTTATCGTTTATTCAATTCTGGTTAACTTAAACAAAAATCCATTTTAAGAAATTGTAATAAATCCAAAACCTTTAATAATGCAAACCAGACAGATATGCCTCTTAAAACTAATCAAATGGAAACAGTAACTGCAGAGAGTCTCCTCTGTTAAAACTTTGAATAATGATACACTCTGCTGAGGGATTGTGATTGTTTAAATTTCCATCTTAAATCCTGTGAAACATTTTTAAATAATTTGAGTTAAATCCACAACTCTGAATGACTGTGGCTCAGTGGGTAGTTGTCTTGCAATCGGAAGGTTGTAGATTTGATTACAGTCTCCACATGTCGATGTGACCCTGATCAGTGTATAAATGTATTTGTGAGTGTGAATGTGGCTGTGGCATAAAGTGCTTTAAGTGGTCAGTATGACTGGTAAAGGGCTACACAAGTTCAGTTCATTTGTAATAAAACTGGATTTGAATTCAAAGTTACTTTCTTTGTCTACAAAGTCCAAGCTTCATCTGATTGAATTACTTGGTATTATAAATGTATTTGTGATATTAACACTGTAAAAAACTGTTATGAGTGACTAGGTTTAAGTGTTGTGTTTGTCAAGGTAAGTATTAATGATTCCTGATATCTTTTAACCCTCTCAGGCTCAAATTAAGTTGTAGTTGCAGAAAAAATCTGATATTTGGAGAAAATGATCATATGGGGTAGTAATATACAATTCAGACTTTTTTTGAGAGAGACATTTAAACAGCATTTCAACAGCATTTAGCAGTTGCAAATCTGCAACCTCTGCCTGGAGAGGGTAAAAGTTAACATAAAATACAGTATTAACTGGGGAATTACTTAAATAAAATGTCTGGAATACTCAACCAAGAAATGTTTAGCATCCTAAAACCACAAAAATCCATATAACTCAGGGTCCATCCCAAAAAAAAAAAAAAAACTTTTTTTTTTTTTTTTTCCTATGGTATATCCACCATAGTTGCAGGTAATCTGATTTGGCCTTGATATATTCAGATAAAATAATCAAGGTAAAAATCATGGCAACAGAAAACTAGCCTATTTCAGCAAAGTGTATGGACTTGGGCTCCAATTGAGGCTGATGGCTGTATCAGTGAGATAAACTGCAACTAGCAATCCACTGTAAATCCACCAAAAGTAAATTAATCTTTTGGATTTGAGGACATGCTGCTATGGAGCTCCATTAAAGTCTGTACATTCCTGTGATTTTCCAGGTCTCATAGATGTTTGGAAACTTTCCCAGGACTTATAATCAGCTACTGTATTTGGGGGATTACCGTATTTTCCGCACTATAAGGCGCACCTAAAAGTCTTCAATTTTCTCAAAAGCCGACAGTGCGCCTTATAATCCGGTGCGCCTTATATATGGACCACTTTATTAAAGTGTTT
>CAEFZY010043114.1:0-29979 GCA_903066815.1 Brachyrhaphis roseni
ACAGCGGCGCACAGAACGAGGCGGGCAGGGGGCCGGGCGGGGGGGGGAGGGGGGGTGAGGGGGGGGGGAGGGGGGGGGGGGGGGGGGGGGGGGGGGGGGGGGGGGGGGGGGGCTGACAATAATCTGTCAGCGTAGAACACTTAACGGGAGAGATGCTGAAAAATTCCTAATAACGCAGCGATGTCCATCACTGATGGAAAAGACCAAAAGGCGACGGGAAAATAAATCCTCTGAAATGTGGCAATTAAGATCCATCCAAGTCATTAAGCGGCTAACGGCGAGCATGCTTTGATGGTGGCAGTATATCAGATATCAAAATGCATTTTCAATAGAGGCCAGTTAAACATGAGTTTTAGAAATTTTTAATCCCCCACATTACTCTCAAGGGTCAAATGAACTGTTTGGGACAAGAAGGGATGCAGGGGGAATAATGGAAGTAAAATCTCCAGTTAAAGGACTAGCTACAGCTGGCTACTAATAGTACATGAATAAGGCACAAATAACTGGGAAGTTAAGTTTCCTTCTGATTTTTTACAAAAATCTATTACTTTTCTGCTCAAAAATGAGAAAGTGGTAAAATTTTGGTTAATTTTGAGAGTCAAGACATAAAAGTTTCTCATGATTTTTAGAGATGCACCGATACGACATTAATACCTGCATCAGTTCTGATATTAAAGAAATTCTAGTTGGGCTATCAGTGACAATTTGCCTGATCCATAAGGGCAGATCTATTCAGTCTAATTCTACCCTTTGTGCTCTGAGCGATGTCCTGCTTTATTATTTATTTTACGTTATATTCAGAATTTCTCATCACAATTTCTGAACCATCTGAAAGATGATTTGTTGCAGTTTGACCAACCAGTGAGCTTGTCAGTTTCAGTTTCTGTTTCAGTTTATTACTTATTTTACATTGGCTGTTCTAATCCAAATTGAACTGACTGAATAAATTAAAGTTGTTTTTATATGTTTGACAAAGCTTGTGAAGCTACAAGTGTATGCAGCTGTGCTGTACTGATGCAGAGTTATTAAATAAATTTGTAATTCAGACTATTTAGTGTTAGTGTGTTTTAAAAGAAGAAAAGTTTCAGTTTGGCACTGTTTATTTGCATCAGATCGGTATTGGTCAGTACTGAACCTCAGATATTGGTATTGGAAGTAAAAAAAGAAAAGAAAAAAAAGTGGATCGATGCATCCCTCGTAAACCTTTACTATATATTTCAATTAAAGTCAAACAGACGGATGGATGCAATGCTAAAAAAGGGATATGGAACATATTCTCATACTCATTGTTTTCAATACTTATCTAGGCTATTTTGTGTTTTAAATGAAAAATCAATCTTTCCATACTCTTATGGCAATAACTCATGCTTTGAAACGTCTTTAGTGTCCTGCTGCAAACAGAGGATGCATGATGCTAACTAATGACAGATGGAACTAGATGTCCAGAAATAACCTCAGCACTTCACTGTTAAGAGGGATGTGAGGGTTGGGAGGGAGAACTGCATCATCAGACTGGAGGAACAGGGAAGCTGTAGACTCTGCAGATAGACCCTGGACTAACCTGCCATCATGAGAGACGGTGCAGACACAGACTGGGCTGTGGGAAGAAGATCAAATAAAACTTGACCTTAAATATCATATCAAGGGTCAACTTCAAAGATAAGATGACACACACAACAATGGTGTTCAATAATATGAGTAAAAGAAGGAACACAAACAGTGACAGCATTTATGTATTTAGCCTTTATATACAGTGATTTCATAACAGATAGCTGTCCGTTACATGTGTTTGTATTGCTTCAAAGTTAACTCGGGGAGCAGGGTGGTGTTTACCTTGTTTAAGGATTTCTTTCCACTCAACACCTGTCTGGAGAAATTTTATTTTACTGCTTCTTCAACTGAAGCTGCAGGAATAATCAAAATTTATTCTAAGCAATTTTATCACAACAGTCCTTAAAGTTGTCCAACCTTCAACAAAATAGTTAAGAACTGACTAGTAAAAGCCGCCATGTAGTATGGAAGCGCTTCAGAGGGAAAGGCCAACGAGGCCTCATGAAAACACACATTGATTTATAATTGAACAAAATCAATGTTAGAACAGAAACTAATTATTGCTCCAAAGAACTAGTTCCAATAAATCAACAACGTCTGAACTTCATGGTGATGCTAAAGTTATTAAAATCTGTTTACATTCTCTGGATGAAATACTGTCTTAAAGCAGCAACATTCTTCTGCCAGGTGGCTAATAGATAAGTTCTAGTTTATTATTTTTGCTATAAATTAATGCTTTGTGTGTCTGGAAGTAGAAGCTACAAATATAAAAGGTGGAGTGCAGCACCATAATATGGCTTCATCTGAATTTAGGTTTGTAGCTGACGCGTTGAAAGGGTGAGACGGGGTGCGTGTGGTCTGTGCCGGTTGCACCCCTCTTCAGGTGCGTTCGCCAAGCTTGCTGTTACGGCGCCTGGTCGAGATTTTTAAACTCATCGCAGAAAAAAACGGACGAACACGCCATATTTTTCGTTGTTTATGATTGCCTAAAAGTCATAAACACAACAGTTCTTCATCATAGATGTTTGTTTTACCACGCAGCCAATTTTGATATGCGGCATCAAGCATTCTTAGCTGTTTTTAGTACACCACCCCCTATCTTTAAAAGAATACTGCACCAATCTGCAAGTCAGCTGTAAATGCCTCACCGTCTGTGCTCCGCGCACCCCAGAAGCCAACCTCTCAAAGCGCAACTATAATCTCCATGTTATCATAGAACCTGATGAAAGACACCACACAGGCAGACATTCCCTTTAAACAGCCGCCTATCATCATCTCACTACAACACACCTTTAAAACAGAATGCTCTGATCTTCAGAAATGGTCTATAAAACGAGCTTATTTTCATCTGTCATCAAAACACAACCGAGGCTGAATCTTCAGAGTTTTGTTCATTTCTTGCTCGGGACTTCAAGACAAAACCAGGTGAAAGGGTGCCTCATTAATTATTTATGAATATTGCTTTTCACTGTGTCAGCTCCCTGCTTCAGTATTGATCCATAAACAGGAGAGTCAATGCAGCACAGCACTGGGTCTCACAGGAAGACCAGGAGAAAATCTCACAAGCTGCAGCTAGAGGGAGCAACACTGGCAGCTTTCAGCAACCCAGCTGCACCAGCACATCAAACACTAGACGCGTAGGGTCAGGACATTAACACATTAATAAAGGTAACACTGGTATGGTGTTTAAATAAGGCCCATACTGTAATAAAAACTTTGTTCCACTTTAATCTGTGATGATTCAGGTAGGTAAAGGATTTTGAGGAATAGGAGGGTGCTGATCTGAACAACTGGTGAAGACACAAAAACATCTTCTTTTTGTCTGATTTCACTTCATTAAGTAGTTCTATTTGATGTACAGCACTTTGGTCAACTATTTATTGTTTTTAAATGTGCCTCACAAATACATTGGATTGGAACGTGGCGCTTAAATATCAGCTCAAAATTTTGCATTTTCAGTTTAACAAGCATCAAGAAGTTAGTCAGGAGTTAAAATGTTTTTATTAAATAGTTTATAGTAAATGTACTCAGTGCTTAAAACACAAATGGATTTTAAATTATTTCCTAATTAAAAAGATCCAGCCTGAACACTTAAAAGTGGACATTACTGTCCCTTTAAGCTGAATATGGCCTTCACTAACTATGTATTTAGTGAAGGTCAAATGAGACAGATCTCATCATAGTGCCTGAAAGGATATTAAACATGATGAGTGTGCTGCACTCTAGTGGCCAAAACCATCCACTGACAGGCAGCTAAAAGACTGCCACATTGCAATAAGGCTAAAATAAAAATAAAATTGTTAGGAGAACATTAATAAACCATCATAAGAACGCTGCTCTAAGAGAAGAAGACCCATTTCCCAAACACCCAGACTATGCTTGGAAACTCTTAAAGCATCAACACACACATATCTGAAGATAATAAAAACTGAAATCAGTTTCTCTATTACACACAAACACACAGTGTTGAAATGTATTTAAATTTCACGCACACAGCGTGAGCTTTAAACTTATTCATCTGGAAAGAGTCACTTTTATTTATGAACCACAGAAAAAGTTTTCTGCTGGAAATGCTCTGCAGTAATGCCTTGTGGGACCAGAAACTAAAATGACAATTTATAGCATTTATTTTCTATCTACTGTAGTTTCAGAAGAATTTCCCTTGTCACACTAACCAAAACCACAGACATGAAGCTGATTGTAATAAATAAAGGTCCAAACAGAACCGTTCAGAGCTGTTTATTTCTGACATACAGCTGCAGCAGGTTTTTTTCCCCCCGTCCCGCTTCGCCACCAGATCCGTGAGGCTGGAAAACTGCTGTGCTGAATTATTTAGAGGGAATGAGTGGGTGGGAGTTGTGGGACTGATTAGGGAATGACACAGAGGATACCTAAATCTCAGTCGCTTCCAACTCCGGCTGCAGAAAGCAGTTTACAGGACTCTGTTGGAAAACAACAGCAGTGACTTCTTTCTGCGTCCGTCGAATAAAACATCTCATTATGTATGCAAGATATGTTTATCTATAAATTGCAAACAGATACAACCGATGCTATACCCAAGACCATTAACTGGAAACTGCAGGTATTTTCAGATGTTGATTGGGAAAAAGTTTCGACGTCATCGCGAGAACACTGTGAGTCAGTTGTAGTGTTCATAGCAGGCCACTACATGGCGCTGATATTAGCATGTTATCATGCTGAAATAACATGCTAAAATGTTATTATTTGTTGCTAGCATGGAACCCAATGTCCATGCTAGCGACATGGGTTATTGTAACCCGTTGCTGTCTCCCATGAACAAAGTGCTCATGTAAATAAATATATTCCTTATCAGAAATTAAACTGAACAAGTTTAGCACAGCGCTATCTGCCATGGTTTTTGTTGTTGTCTACCCGTTCAAGTATCGGACAAACGCTGCAGCCGTACGCTCTACACATGTTCACTATTACATCAGCAGAGTACTTCACACCTCTGCAGGGGTGTTACAGAAAGATTTCACAAAGTGCTGGTGAAATGAAGGCAATAAAGTGATTCTGATTCAAAACAGCGGTTCCGTGTAAACAGGGGCTAAGAAACGGACAAAAATGCTACAAATCAAATGGAATTAGGATGATTGTATTCTCTAGCCTTATATTCCTTAATCCGCCTTCCATCAGTTATTGTGAAGTGAGATCACAGCAGCTGCTCAAACATTTGAAGAGGAGAAAGCTATGTGAAATACGCCAAGCATCAGAGTGAATATTAAAAGTCATCATATTAGAAAGTTCAATTTTGTCTAAAACAGCAGAGAAAGAGACAGGGATGCAGCAGCTAAATGAAAACGAAGTCCCAAAACGGTGTTGTAAATTATTGAACCATCATATCTGATGTCTCCCCTTTTCAGGACCCCATGAGCAGACGGGAGAGTTTTAAGAAGATGACAAGGTTAACATTTTGACACCTGAGTGCTAGTTCACACTTTAAAAATGCAGCAGCAGGCTGAAGAAGACAACGCAGAGCGCTATCACTTTACCTTTAGATTACCAACGTGTGGCTGGAATTAATTATTCAGGAGCTGCACCACATGCCTGGGCTTTAAGAAATACTCCCCCCACAGCCCCAGTATTACAACTCTGAACACCAAGCACAAAGAGAAAACAAACTTAAGCAAAATTATAATATTTGGTGCACCCTGGACAAGGCTTAAAATTACCCAATAAAAGCAGGATGCCTCAGAGTGAAAGTCTGTTCATAATGTTTCTGATAACTTCCACGCTATCTTGGTCAGAAGTGTGAAAGGTCTGCATCCTGCCAGGGAAGCTAACAATGAAGCACAGGGTGGGCTCTTCCGAACATGGAACAGAGGAATCATGTTCTTGTTTCTGGTGAAGAGTCCCTAAGAGACTCTAAACCTCAATAGTTATGTTTCCATTGACCATATTAAATTCGCTTAATGGAAACACTGCGATTTCGGGAAAACTCTTATTTGTCAACAAGAGGTTTTGGTGCTAGAATGAAGGTTTTTTATTTTTGGTTGTATCAAAATTGGTTTATTTCGCAAAACTGCAACGGAAACAATTTTTGACATCACAACAGTCACATGATCAACAACCAGATGTTGCCACTAGTGCCAATAGGAAGTAGTTGGAGGATCATGGTTCAGCATAATTTTTAATGACTGATCGCGTGACCGAACTTATTTACGTGTGACTTTTTATTGCGTTTCTTATTTAATAGCAACACAGCAATTGTAATATTGTTTTGTCGACATTAGTGGAATATTGACAAAGTTTTGTGCACATTCGTAATGGAAGCACAGCTGTTGCCTCTTTCCCAGTCCATTAAATGAAATGCTGTCTCCCCTACTGTAGGAGCTGCATGGTATCTGTCTGCTATTTTTTTTTCTTTTGTCCAAATCTCTTGCTGTTGACCTTAGAAACAAATCAATAAGGGAAAAAGCAGCTTTCAGGGAGACGGAATCATTGAGGACTATACATAAGCAGCTCAAGGTCAAAATTAGAGACAGCGAGAAGTGAACCACAGGGAGCTGGAGAGCAAACGACAGAGGAACAATATCACCACCTCAGTCATGGACTCTACTGCTTTCACAGGTTTGTCTTCAACCAAGTCAGGAGATGCTGCTGCTCCCGTTGCCTCCCCTTTCACATATCCATCTTTAGAAGACACAAGGGGCATCTAGAGAGACCAAAACAAGGATGCAAGTCCAGATGCTGTCAGCTCAGAGTCCCAAAGGAACTCTGGATGTGGAAGACATCCTGCCTGGTTCCAGTACCAAAGAAAACTCACCCACCAGTCGTTAGGGACTATAGACCTGTTGCCCTGACATCCCACATTATGAAGGTCCTGGTGAGACTCCTGCTGGCCCAGTAAGGAAACCAGCACATCAGGACCCCCTGCAGTTTGCGTATTGTTGGAGTTGAAGATGTTATTATGCATTGGCTTCAAGTGAGGATCATGTTCTTTGATTTCTCCAGAACATTTAATACAGCTTAGTCTGATTTGCTCTGTGAGAAACTCCAGAAAACACAGGTAGAGGCCTCAACAATCGACTGGTTGTTGAGGCCTCTCTAACAGACCACAGTTTCTTAGACTGAAGGACTGTGTGTCTAACCAGGTGGTCAGAAACACAGGGAACTGTACTTTCACCATTCCTTTTCTCTTGTGAGCAGTGGTGAGCAGCCAGTGCGCTCACTAACTACATCTAGTAGGTACAAAATATCTCAAATTTAAAAAATAGGGTTGTCACTGACCCTCGGCATTCACACTCTAGTCCAGTTGGTGGTGGTAATGCACCATCAATTGGTCTGCCAATTGGCATAAAACACAAGAAAACTGTTAATGCACTGACATTTGCACATGCTGCGGAAAGAAACTTTAATTTCAACCAACCACCTCGAGTTTAGAGTATCATCTTACCACCACGCACCTATTTGAAGGAGCCTGCGCTTCATCCAGTCCGTGCCTGACAACCCTCAGCAAATGCAGACTACTGAAAAAATCTACCTCTGACAAGCTCACTGCAACTATTGCAGAATGGATTGCCATGGATTGTAGACCCATTGACATATTTAAGGACATGGGTTTTGCCAATATTTTGAAAACTGAAAATCTCAACAAATTCTACAATCCACAGTCAAGAGACACAGTACTGATTAAAATTCCTGAACTCTACAAAACAATTAAGGAAGCAAAACTGCAGGGTATGTCACTGTGACAGGAGATCACTGGACCTTAGTGACTAACACTATCCGGGTGTGACAGTTCATCACCAAAACTTGGAAACTTTATTAAAAAAGAATCAAAATATTGATCCTTATTTAGTATTCACATGTGAAAGTATGATGTCATTCATTTTTTTAATAAATGGTGCAAGAACCAGAAGAGTTATGGAGTGGCATGATTTATTTTTGGTTTTTATTTCAAACAATAATTATTGAGAACTAATTTTGTCTTCTAACTAAAAAGATTTATAACTCATTTATTAACTGAAGTCATTCATTTTAACAAAATGGATTTTAAGATTAATCATGATGAATTCACTGCTACACTGAGATTAATCAGATTAAGAATTTTAATCACTTGGCAGCCCTACAAATAATTACTTACGTCAGGCTGTCTTTGGGCTCAACGAAACCATGGCATTAAGGGAGAAGAAAGCAGAGAGGAGAGCAGCAAGATAAGGAAGATGGGACTTCACGGTCTCTTCCCCAGATGGCAGAGAAAACGCTGCTACTTCTTCTTTTGACTGTAAAAGCATTAACAGAGGATCACCATACAACACCTGCAGCAGCATGTAGCAGTGAGTCACCGTCACACATGTGTCAGCTCTTCCTCTGCATCATAGATAGGAAATGAACAATGGGCAACGGCTGGCAGCCAAGAAACATGTCTGTTCTTCTCAACTTAGTCACAATGATCATTTATCTGTCTAAAAATCTATAAAAGTTGCATGAAGGACATAATGAAGGATATTTATTAATTTCTTAAAAATGTATAGCTAAGCCTGTAGTTCACCGTGAGAATTAATCTTATTTGTTTTGAGAATGAATCTCACGGTGAACAAAATGAGCGTTCACTAAATATTGTTGAAAAGTTGGCATTTTGAGAAACAATGCAAACATTTGATACCCAGGACAAAGTAGTTAGTGTGCACTACCTGCCCCTTTTGCCTGTTTTCAGCTGTCTAAGCTGAATGATAATTATTTTTTGAAATGCCATTTTGGTTAAGGAGACTTCATAACCCATTTTAATTATTGTTGTTTTTATCATTTAGTTTATTTTGGATATTTAAAATGCTTTCCAGTTCAAGTGTTAAAGATATATTAAAAAAAACTACTTTAATTTCTAAAGAACATTTGAGTGGACATATTTGAATTAATAAGTCATTATTATTCAGGGCTACTCCAGTGTACTATGATGCTTGCTCATGGACCTCCAAAATTTGTAGCATATTTTAAACACAAAAACACGGTGAGCCGATCTTAGACTCCTAGAATCCCTACCACTAGAGTAAGCCGTTTTCCGGGGGAATCAGGTTATAATAACAGTATTATTAGTTGAAAACTGTCTCCAAATAATATTGTTTCTCACAATAATATCTGGAACAGTTTATTGTCCAGCAGACTTTGTTATTGTGACATCCATAGTCATCTTTTGGATCTATTAAAAAAAAAATCATCTGAATGTTGATAAGAACTTGGAAAAATGTTTCTCAACAATTTCCTCAGACAGCACGCCAGCAAACGCTGAAATTAATGATAAATGTCCTGTACTTGTGTACTGCTTTATCAAGTCCAGACAGCACGCCAGCAAACGCTGAAATTAATGGTAAATGTCCTGTACTTGTGTACTGCTTTATCAAGTCCAGAGGACTCCAAAGCGCTTTGCACTTTGATGAGAATTTCATTTAAGTTTAAAACCGATCTCTTCAATGCAATCAGTTGCTGACTCCAGAGTCAAAGTTACAGTAGAGCTGCAAGCATTTCTGTCTCTGAGTCTCTTTAATCCCTTCAATAAATCCTGAAGTGTTATAATTCCCAGGTTTATAGCAACACAAGCTTAGCCTCATCTGGTGTTTAGTGGGAGATATTTTCAACAACAAGTTTGTTAAGCTCTACGGGACCTATGTGACAGTGGTGGGGACACAGGACTGTCTGGTCATATTTTCATGGTGTCAAAAGGGTATGAAAATATATGCAATATCATCAGTAAATAGAAGTTTTTGGCCATGACAACATCATTAATATCGACCCAAATTTTCATATTGTACATCCTTAAAGCCAGTGATGTTTTTTGTTTTGTTTGTTTTTTTAAAGTCTGAGTTTTTTTTTTTTTTGGGTGGGGGGGTGGGTGGGGGGGGTGGGGTCAAAAACAAATACCAAATTGAAAATTTTATGTACTTTATTGTATGCATCTGACTTTCAGCTGTTTAATCTGATAAACTCAAGAACCATTTTGTCTTGTTTATAATAAAGATGGCATTAAGTAAATAACAAAGCAGAAAAAAAGCAAAATAAAAGTGAAACAATGAGCACAGGTCTGAGCTAAAAAAAAATTAATCTGGTGAATCATTTATGAGAACAGAGTTGCACAAATATTCCTTGGAACAGCTTTCCCACTGCTCCTCCCACTTGTTGTTGCACACTGCCGGCCAGCTGGCTACTTCTCTTTTAGGAGAGATAAATGTGGCAGTTTAGATCATATCCAGTTGTGACATGAAACCAAAGGAGCTCCACCCAGCACTCTTATCGGGGTGGTGTACTTCTGACTCTACAGTGAGCAGCATTGTCTGTCAGGCGGCTAACTGCTAGCCCTGTATATTTTTACTAAAGCTTTCCATACCGTGAGATGATTATCTTGAAATATTTTCTACTGGTTTCAGGCTTGTCTTAAGAAAGAAGGTGATGTTTGACCAGTTTAAGGGAAGTGAAAGTACAGGAGGTGTTTTGATGTCAAACTGAAATTAAGTTGGGGGGACAAATGCAAGCCAACTTGTTAATAAGAGAAAGTTATGACTGTCAGTCAAGAGATAGGTAAGAGAAAGATTAATTAAGAGATAAATTATCTCTGTCAGTCAGCTGAGGTTACTTCAGTTGTCCAAAGACAACTTATAACAATTACAGCAAATAGAGATGCAAATATTTCAGCGACTAACAATTCGATTCCGATTTTTTGGGTCACAATTCAGAAACAATTTTCAATTCCGCTTGTTGTCCTGTTTAAATAATGTGACTGACTTGGTTTTCAGCATAAAGCATAACAAATATACATAACAAATTTTTATTGATAATAAAAATTGTGTAAACTAAACTTACAAATTTTCTTAGTGCGAACGCAACAATTTACAAAAATATATATTTTTAGTTAAAAAGTTGTTTGCACTAGGAAGAGGTGATTTTACAGAATTTGTGTATTTCGCAAAACTGAAACGAAGACACTTTTCTAGCGTCACATCCGTCACACGATCAACAGCCGGATGTTACTGCCGGTGGAACAGACGAAGAAGACGATAGAAAGCAGTAGCAGGATCACGGCACAACATGTTTTTTAACGACTTCTTGCAATTCACGTGTGAATTTTTTATTGCATTTCTTAATGGAAACATCACAATTGCAAAATTGTGTTTTATCGACATTAGCAGAATATCGACAAAGTTATAAGAACATTGTAGTAGAAACCCAGTGTAAACAAATAGAACATTAATTTAAAACAATTTTATAAGGTATCAAAGACCATCAGTTTATATTTAAAAAAGGATTTGTGCATAGAAGTCTGTAACTTCATTTATCAGTATTGAGTTAGCTTGGTTACGTAGCTTTTCTTAAATTAAAAAAAATTTTTTTTAAATTAATCCAAATACATACGGTGGCCGAGTGGACGCATAATGCAATGTGCAGTGTATTCGCAAATAGGAGCGGCAAAGAAGTACAACTTAAACATGTTTCAAAATCAATTTTTGAGCATTTCAAATTGATTCAGGATTTCTATGAGTAGGAACTGCGATTCTCTATACAATCAATGTTTTTCTGCACCTCCAGTAGCAAATGCAGAGTGATAAAGAATGCTTTGTGGCATTGATAATATGAGATTACAACCTAGGGCTCGGGGTAACCTGGGGTACTCAGTCATCTGTTTATGAAAGCAACAAAAATGGGACAAATATTGAAGGACGGATACAACGGGACAGTGGAACAAGTGAAATCAGGGAGTGTTTATCTGCTCTGTCTGCTCACTGAAAGGATTATCCTCTATAATAGACTTAAAAGCCACTTTAACAGGCTGCCAGCTGCCTGCAGGTCAAGTCTGAGAATATCCTGCCACGACCAACCCAACACATTCTCCTTGTTGTTCCACACCAACATTAATAATTCAAACCTTTCACCTCCTCTTGTGTCCCCTATCCATCTTTAAATAAATGGCCAGTGTAAAGTAGCTTAAATAAAACTAAAACGTTCAAAAAGCTTAAATTTAAATCAACGTTTAGTTCAAAGCCCAGCGGTTTCTCGGGGTTTTCCACGCGATGAAAAGATTTTCCGATTAAACTCTAGATGAAATTATACATGATGTATTTTAGACCAGAGCTGACTTACCGCGCGCCTGCTTGAATTTAGAGAGACTGTAAATAATTCATCGACGCAGAGGGAAATTTGGGCCACAGAACTAATCTACATAACTTTGAATTGTACATTTCAAGACTGCTTGTGTCACACAGGACAAACAGAGCCAGGGAAAATCTGCTGAAACCGCCAACAGTTCAAAGGTTCAACACTTTCTTCTTCTTTTTTTTTCCTCCTTTTCTACAAAATGTATGGAAACATACAGACAGCATGTTTCCAAACTCACTGGCTACATGTGTTATTAAAATCATTTACTTTTTAACTTTACATTTCCACGCTTTTAATAAGAAATACCAGCAGTGAACACTGGGGAGGGGAAAGAATGCCATGATGACAGAGTTCTGCAGAGATGTTTGGCATATTTACTTAGAAGAAATAAATCATCAAACTAAAAACAACAAACAGGTCAAAGGTTTTTCTGTCTTGATTTGCATTTATCACATATTCTACTCTCTCCTGTTTGACCCCGTCACGTTATTCCTTTCATTACTGCTCCCATTTTAGGTGTTTTATAAGCAATAAGCAATTAATCAAATGATCAATTAAAATCAGCTGGATAATTTCCCTTCTGATGGTTACTATTTTTTGAAGGGCCATTTTGTTTACAGAGACATACAGTAATAGATTTTTTATGTTTGCGGTTGTATGTGTTCTTTTAATTTGGTTTTATTTATAGATTTTGGTTGTGCTGGTTTATCTGAATGATAAATCTTATACACACTGCAGATTCACTTGTGGAGTACCACAGAGCTCTGTGCTTGGACCAATTCTCTTTGCAGTGTATTCCACCTGGATAAAAAATTATATCAGACAGCACAGGACAAATTTACCCCATTATTTTATTGATACTAAGCTACATCTATCCATAAATTCTGATGAGTCCAATCCGTTAGCTTGCATGCTATTGCTAAGTGCTGGTCCAGGAGGAGTGAATGCTGCATGTCAGTGACTCAAGTTCATAAAAGTGTTTTATCTGAATACTAAAATCATCTTTTTATAAAGTGTCCCAAGAAACAGTGTTTGGAGAAATAAAGTGAACTGAAAACTGACATGTCGGGTTAAAAGAAAGTTATACTTTATTCCCAAAAAATGTTGCTTCTTAAACTGTCAAAAGTTTTTTCACATTGATCTCATACATAGACAATTTTCAGCTGTACAGAAGGTGTCTACTATTAAAGATGGAAGCACAGGATAAAAAAAAAATACTCCAATTTGAAACAAAACTCACTTTTAGTTTAAGGAAAAACAAGAATTCACAATGATGTTTGTGTGCTACAGCTGCAGTGACTGACTGTACTTTAGACTCCTGGTGGTACCCCTTGTGGGACGAGGAAACCAAACAGGAAGAGAGAGAGTAGCATGCGCCTCCGTTCATTCCATCATATTTTAACACCGGTTTGCACCCAACAGCAAAGTGTGAGGAAATGATTCTCTAGCATTGAGTCTGAATCGCTGTGTCCCCAACTGTCAGTGCGTCGTCATCTCTGCACCGTCACCTCATGTTTACAACACAGCCCACATCAGAACCGGGGCGATTCCTCTCTGTTTGCAAAACATCTTGACACATGCCCAGCACTGAATTATTAACAGATTTCATAGATGTCACAGATTTCACAGATACAGAGCAGAGCATCATTAACAACGTCACAGCAGAACGAAATGTTGCTGCAGCTCAAACATCCGGTTTAATATGTTAGAGAGATACAACACTTTAAAAACACAAGATCTTACAGAGTTTTTTGGTCTCGTTTCTAGTGTAGACTTAAAAAACGACAAAACTTATGAAAAACTTTTCAGCAAGATATAGGAGCTAGTTTTAAAGGCAAAGTGTGATTTAAAAACAACTTTTTTGATCTTTACATCATGTCAATGTTATTCCCTCATAAAAATCATACCTGGAGTGTTGCATTGATTCTTTCCTGCATGTTTGAGAAATAATTTAGTCTCCTATGGCAACCATTCAGCTGTGCCAGTCGCCTGGCGGCAACTAGCTCCACTTTAGAGAAGCACCTCCAACTTAGAGCTTCAGTATCAAAGTTTCTGCTACCTCACAAAGTGTGACTCCCCTACTCAGCTCCTTCAGACTAGCCAGCAGCAATTAGAAAACACCTAGAGGAACTGTGCATCTGTTGAGCTCATTATACCATGTACTCCTCAGTGAAATGCTGGTAAACATGTTGTTAAAGGGTTAATAGAAAAGCCATGTTGTGATGACTTTCTGAAGGCAGAGTTTCAGAAAGAGCAGGAGTTTTTAAGGAGACAGAGACCAAATTTCAAGGAATTAAAGTACGAAGTAAAATTTATTTTAGGTCATATTTGATATATACAGATATATAGAACTGAAGTCAACAGTTATTTGTGCTATAAAATGATACTGTGCGCTTGGAAAACACATAATACTGCCCCTCTAAGTCAATAATTTCTTAATATTGATTTTAAAAAAAGTTCTAGCTCACTGGCAGATTATTTCCCTTGCAACATGTTCTAAGTTAAATCTTCTGCCAATGGAACTAGTACTTAGTCAATATTAAGGAATTATTTACAAGCTCCTATAGCTTTCTGTAAAGTTTCTTACGAAGTTAGTTTTGTCCTATTTCAAGTCTACTAAGATATTTACACTAAAAATCTTAGTGCTGATATTTGCAGTAGACAATCTTGCCAAATACTTGGTAAGGTTTTGTGCTTTTGTGGTTAACAGAGAAGAACCAAGTGATCCAGAGGGGATTTTAAAAGGCAAAGAAATTTAGAAGAAGAACGGTGAGAAATAAATCCGGTAAGCTGGTTCGGATGAAGACGTTACAGAGTCCAAAACCTGGTAACAATAACAACAAATATCTAATAGCATTACCTACAGCTTAGAACTTATTCCTGTATCCGTTCTCTGTGGCGTTTCTATTTACTGTAGCAGGTGATTAACTAAGAGGCTTGATCCCAACCAACTCCAGGAGGAAGAGCCGCTCTTCAGAGTGAGAACCAACTGCAGCCTGACCTTTACTGCAGTAAAGCTGTGCTGCCCTGAACCAGCTGGATGGTTCTGATCACTTACACCCTCTAAGGGAGTTTCTGGAGACGGGAGATCCCTGCTGGACCTCCAGAGAGAGAGAGAAAAAGCCCTTTTATTTGGTTTTTCCTCGCTCTCAGTCTCTCGTCTCCCTCCTCCTCCACCCTCTGAACTGCCTGCATACAATGCTAAAGCCAAGCCAGTTAAATCCCAACACCGTCTCTTTCTTTGATGGTTATCAGAGCGGTTCCCTGTTGAATTACACCACTAAAACAGATGGGACTTTGCTTCTGCTGTCTGGGACTAGTTTTCAGCTCCTCCTCTCCATTTCAGACTCCAATGCTTTGATTTTCCTTCCACAAATGTAAAACTCCCGACTTCTCAGATAAACTGCTTTTGTCCAAAGGAGGAATTCATAAAACGCTCTCTGACCAGAAAACAAACCCCACCACCAGCAGCAGTCCAGTCTTTCATTTTCAAACTGCTGAGCGTGCATGTGGCGTCAGCGCCTTAGTTATCGCTAAGCAACCGACACCTCGAAAGCATTTACAGCAAACTCTGGAGATCTAACCGAGTCTTTCTGTTAGCTTCACCTCGTCGCTGTAGCTTCAAACCTCAATGTCCAAAAATGTTTTCAATTAATCTTTTTCTTGCCTCAATATTTTGAGAAGCATTTTTTAATATTTACATTAGAAACAATCGTGGGAATGTGACATGTCCCATTTCCCAGCCAATCAGGTTTGAGAACAGTTTTCTGATTTTCTACAAAAACAAAATACAAATAGTGTGTTTTATCCAGTAAGATATGGATAAAACACACTATTTAGAACAATGAAGTTCTAAATAAGGATTTAGAACTTCATTGCAATATTTTGTGGTACTATTATGATATTGAGAGAGATTGTGATATTTTATGGGTTTTGTGTCTTTATTGCCATATTTTACTGCGTAATTTGTGTTTTTAATGTTGCAAAGTGTCCTTGGGTGTTTTGAAAGGCACTGACAAATACAATGCATTATTATTATTATTATTAAAATAATTATTATTAAAACTCAATTTATCGCCCAGACCTTCTGCAAACACACGCAACGCAGGTCAAACAAACTAAAACACAGGTCATTTTTTATTCCTATATAGAAACAGGTAAGATTAATGGAATAAAAATAAATGAGCTAGAATGTTCTTGCCACAGTGCTCATGAAACCTGGCTGAAAAATAATTGAACTTCAGACTAATTTGCACCACTTAAGGGAGATTTTTCCAAGTTTTTGACATTCCTAAAACCAGTGGTCTGAGACGGACATCTTGGGTTGTTCATCTTGACAACCCAAGATAGATTTCAGTCTAGAACATGAGACTCATACTTTTCTGTCTCCATTGCAAATAATCGAAGGCCACAAACAGAAATGTAAACAAAGAACAGCAGCTCTGATGATGCAAACAGAAGGAAACTATAACAAAAAACAACTTTTCTACATTTAAAAACCCAAACATTTATGCATTTTATTTGGGTTTTATGTGGTTGACCAACATATAACAAGGTGAAATGAAAAATAACACATTCTTAATATTTTTTTGAAAGACAGAATTACGTATGGTGTTTACATCTCAACACGCCGCCCAGCATGTGGCTCCGTCTTCCCTGTAAAGTCTATGTATGTGGTCCCGCTTGGCCGGTGCAATAGTGGTTAACAAACCAGCGCTAACCTCATCATGCAGGTTCAGCCCGGTGAGGAGCTTTTGCACTCGCCATGCAGTCATGCTTCACGCTGGTTTTATATTATTTTATTATTATTTTTAGTATTATTTTTCCGGTTAAATGGTGCACCAAACCATATTAAATGCTTTTTCTACTTAGTCAGCCAGAGTTGATGCGTGCGGCCGCACGGAGATCTGAAAAACTCATCCCTCAAACTTCAGCAACAGTTTCTGTGATTCTTATTAAAAACACAACGGACACAAAATGGAAGAGCTACTAGAGCCACATTAGCACCATTGAATTAAATCTGTTTGTGCAACGGATTTAACTCATCCTGCAGGGCCGGTCCAAAGCTGTATGAGGCCTTGAGCAGATTTTGACTTGGGGGCCCCCCTTAAGTGGAGCCAGTAGATATAGAAACAGAGTACAGCAAATGTCATGGTTAGACAGTGGAAGAGGGAAGAGACGGGCAGAGAGGAGTGTGTCCGGTGAGACTGTCAGTTCCCAAAACCACACGCACACACACAAAAAAAGCCTGGTAAAAGCGCACGCGGGGTCAGTGTGACCCACCAGACTGTGGACAGGGTAAAAAGCTTGTGGAGCCGAAAGGACTCCATGAGATTTATTAAGGATTAATAATGTGAGAAAACCATCATTTTAATTTTATTCAGTATTTAACACAACTCACACAAATTAATGCATTTTTTCTTTTTTTATTTCAGCATATTCTAAAACATTTTGCCCTTTATGTTATGGAAAGACCGTCAGCCTTGTTAATACAAGAGAAAACTCAAATTTTTAAGAAAATGGCCACTTATCAATTAATCCGTAGTCAATCTATAAAATCAATTAACTTTAGATTAACTAATTAATTGGTAACTTGCATCCCTATTCCCTAGTTTCAAAACAGCAGAATAAACCTATCAATGACTACATTACACAGTGGAAATAAATATTCAGTATCACAAGGCTCCATGTTGCTGCAATTAGGAACTGTTCTCTATTTTAGGGTTAAATTTGAAAAAAATGCCACATGAGCGCCGCCAGTTGACATCACAATTTATCAACACAGTCTTCAAACGGCAGGAAACCCACTGTCCACATGAGAAAGGGCTTAGGAAAGCCCTGGGGTGGGTAACACAGCGCAAGTCAGGAGTGTGGGAATGTAAGGCTTTGAGCAAACAAACTCTTGAGATAGCCCTGGTCTCTCACTTCTCAAGGCCTCGCCACAGCTATCAGCCAGGAAATCTCATGTCATCATCCTCATGCCCCATGTGGACCCAAAATATGCCATTCTTTTCCTGACACCATTGTCCTATCTTCGCACTTTACATTTTCGAAATCATCACAGAGCAGCAGGACGGGGGGGGGAAACACGAGGGTGGCTTTCTAGAAAACGTTACACGTTTCTACCGAGGAGTTCTGCAACTCTTTCACGGGAATACATCAGATATATTCTGATGGAAAGTTGTTCTTGTGGACACAAACCGATGAGGTTATTGCTAGCTTGTCTATTTCTTAACAGCAGACTCATCTAACAATATCACAAAACAACCACAGTGTCCCAGTGGGTAACATGAGAGCACCAAATCCAAAAGGTTTTTATCTTTTCTTTTGATGCCGTTTGTCACAGAATGGATTTAAAGGGGCAGTGTTATGGAAAATGTACTTTTTTTGTTTTCCATTAAGTTATAATGTTATTCCCTCATCAAAAACAAAAACATGGAGTGTTGATTTGATTCTTTCATGCATATTTGAGAAATCATTTAATCTCCCAGGGCAACCATTCAGCTGTGTAAAGCTAAACAGCCACAGTCAATCTCTAAGATCAAGCACCGCCTCAAAGGCAGAGCAGTCCTCCCCCATGATTCTCCCACTCAGCTCCTTCAGACTAGCCAGTAGTAATTAGCAAACACCTGGTCTAACTGCACATCTGCTGAGCTCATTATAGGAGCTACTTCTCATAGCAACACTGGTAAATACGTTGTTAAAGGGTTAACAGAGGAGCCATGTTGTGATGACTTCCTGAGGTTTCAGAAAGAGCAGGAGTTTTTAAAGAGACATAGAAACCAACTTCAAGGTGTTAAATTATGAAGTCAAATTTCTTTTAAGTTGTGTTTGATATAGCATCTTTATAACAAGTGATGGTAACAATTATTTGATTGTGTTATAAAATGGCACTATGTGCCTGGAAAATATATACTACTTCCCCTTTAAAGAAACACAAAAACTACCAACAAATCTGCAGCCATCAATTCCAAATCACAAAAAAAAAAAAACATTTATTCTGAAATATCCATCACGGTAGGACAGAAATCGATTTCTGCACCATGACCAAACCGGGTGATTTGTGTCATGAGTCAAAGAATGATGAAAATACTTTCTTTTTATTTGCATCTATTCTTCCTATAGTCTAGGAACTTTAATGAGTTTGCCTTTTTTTTAAAAAAAAAAAACAGTATTTGATCAGCCGATCAGAGCCGATTGGGAGAAAACCAGCTGATTCCCGTCTCTGGACAACAAATTAGTGCATCCCTAGTACTGATTATCTGAACTGCTACCAACACAGTTCTCTGTATGGAAAGTCGTATCATTGACAAAAACCAAAGTACTTCTTCATGTCAAGCTTAAAAGCATCCAAGTCAAGATGGATCATTTCTGAAAACGGTGATGTACAACAGGAAATATAAGCTTCAGCTGGTTACACCTCCATCACTTTAACTTACTGCTTTCATCTTATGATAGTCAGAGAGAGAGAGAAAGAGAGAGAGAATGCACTGGGTTCAAAACTTTCTACTTTACCAGAACATCTCTCAAAACTAAATCTGAAATAACTCCAGTCATATTTCATGTGGAATGAATGATACTCCTAATGCACATGGTGTGTTGTTTTTCTACAGTCACATGTTAACAGCCTTTCATTCATATTACAAAGAGCCCAGCCATGGATCCATTTTCACTTGAATATTTCAGCACTTTGTTACACACAGTCTGCCAGAAGAACAAAATACATTCCTATTCATTCAAAAAAAAAAAAATCAAACACTGCAGAGCTAAAATAGCATGCAACGCCCAACTACTTGATTCCTAAAGAGCAAACAGCTGCTGTTTGACTGTAGAGTATTGGATGTCACCATTTTAAATTGTAAAAAAAATATCATTTTAAACAGTAAAGACCAGTAGAGGCTAAAAACAGGACTTATCACAAGACACTTAAGCACGATAAAGTAGGAACATTCATCAAAGATCATTTGTTGGACATTCCAAGCTGACATCGACAAAATGTTTTGAAATGCAGAAAATTTCTGTGCAACTTTTGCAGAGGTTTTAGGCTAAAGGGAGGTACAAAAATCAACTCACATATTCTGCTTAATTTTAAACCAATAAAAATGTTCTTGGTGTGAATTTCAAGGTCACTTAATGTTCTTCTAGATTAAGTTATTTGCTTTGAACATTTTTGCTGACATCTTTATTCAGAAATCCCTGTTCTGTTACTTCTGCCATGTGTGCAAATAATTTGACAAAGATCGATCACATCTATCCTACCTGAGATATAAAAATGTATTTGATATGCAGGTTTAAAAAACAAGTTTTATAATATTACAAAGTCCCAAAGTGCATTAGTTGGACGTTGAGCATTTGATGCCTTGTAATAAATACTTAACATTTTTTCTACAAACTTCTGACATCATTACTCTTACATAACATCACATGTAAACATTACAGTTTCATAGCCTTTTTCAGTGATGCTCGTCACTTGAAGCTAACTCTTTAGTGTTGTTTAAAGAGCTCAAACACTTTGTAACATCAACAAGTATTCATCAGAGGGAAGAGAGTTTTCTCTTGGCTGCAGACATAACAGCGATTTAGATATTGATCATCGTTAAAAAAAATAAAACAGATTTTTATATTTATAAGGTATCGAGAACACACATGGGCTACAATCCAGCTCATGTTAACCGGGTTAACCACATGGAGTTAGTCCAGTATGTGTCTCTGCTTAGTGCGTCTACATTTGGACATTTTTAAGTATTTAAATCGTATTTTACTGACATAAAGTGACTCGACTAGAGCGTTGTGAACGCTGTGCATAAGGAAAAAATGAATATAGTTGAATAAAGATGAGCAGAACTCCAGATATCCAGTTCATGCGCTCTTGTGATTAACTCCCTGCAGTTAGCATGCTCGGGATGCTAGTGAGCCTTGTTTAGGAAAAAAAAAAACTCAAGTCAGACCGAGAGAGTTAAACCAAAATAAGACTTTTCATGTTCTTTCAGAGCCCTTTAACACCACTTTCAAAAAACTGCGTTAAGTTAGCGATGCTAACGGATAGCCACCAAGCTAATGCTAGGCCCCTCTGTTCACTGCTGAACGGAGCAGTTGTGATCTTGCGCTGGACTGTTTTTACCTGGTGGATGTGAAGAAGGAGAGAGCAGACGCCTCCGCTAATTCCGGCGGGCCGGGTAGATCCAGGGCGATGTATCCATGGAAGCTCGACACTGGAAGCCAACGCTTGATTCCCTCCCTTCAGCAGCAGCAGCAGTAGCAGCAGCAGCAGTCGGCTTGCACCTGACTATCCGAGGCTAACGCGTTAGCACGACCGGTTAGATGAGCCAAAAACACCGCTAACGTTAGCTGCTCGCTTATACTGGGTGGTCTGCCCGAACCCTTGGCTCGGTTCTTGTAGAGTTCAGCTTATGGTGGTCTCGGGTCGTTGCGAGGGAGGAAAGCACACTGCTGAGACCAAACTGCGCGTCAGTTGCTGGTGTTTTTTAGCCGTTTACAGGCTCCTCCACAAGAGCCTGGTTTGCTCGTCTCTACCGACAGGAAAGAGTGGCTGTCCCGAAGTGATGACGTCACGGTTTTGTTTGCTCCACTGCGCCGCAATGTGACGTAGTAATATTTATAAAAACAAAAAACAATTATGTTGCTATTATTATACGTTTAACGCATCGCAATTCTTACATGGAGCCAGCAAAACCTAGAATAAATATTATGTTAAAAAATCTCATAGAAATTATACATAGACGAATAAAAGTCTATGTATAAGACTTTTATACACAGATAAAAGTCTTATACATTAAGTTAAAACAACAGCTAGCGCTGTCACATACATTTCAAAGTAGTATGCATTATCAAAAGAAAAAGAAAAAAAACCAAACAAAACAAATAAATTTTTATAAAAAAAATTTAACTCTTAAATTATTGTAGGAAGTTCAGCTTCGTGTTCTCCTCTGCATTACAGAGTAACAATACTATTACATTAGTAATAGTATTGTTATTACTAGTATAATAACAATACTAGTTATAATTGTCATAATAAAAATTTAAATAAAGATGCATAAGGGGGTGTAAATGGCAGCAAATAATCCCTAGATATACGGTACATGTCAGGATATAATTGCCATATATGTATGTTTAAACTGATTGGTGAATGTAGGTCACACTTAGCAGCATAGTTAGATTGTAGTGACATGTAGATTTGCTACATTATCTTGAAAATTATAAGAAAGTGTGAATTCAGTTTACTGATATTTTCAAAATGGAGTAAGCATGTAAACAAGAAAATAAATTAAAAGTAAAAACTGAACGAATCTTAAAACAAATACATTTTGTAATAAAGCAGAGCACTTTTAATATTTACTATACATAAGACGTAGATTTTGTCATAATTTCAGTTCTGGCTACTGTCTTTACTTGTTAAAGGTTGTGAAGACCCAAGAAGATTCTCCCTACCAAATCTCTCTAGCTCCATCAAGACATCAAGGAATTTCAAATAATCATAAAAAAAACATGTCAAAACTGGCTACATTTTTAAGAATGTGTAAAAGTTTGAACCATTTACAATGTTCAGTCAGTATTTCCATGTAGCCCTGAGGCATTTTCTGCATGTTCAACTTCACGTTCACTTAAAAATTTGTTTTTCAATATAAACTTTTGGACAAGATTTATTACAGTTCACAGTTCATCCATAGAGGACAGCTTGTTAGATTCCAACAGTAAATATTTGTGTTTTTGGTGTCAAAAATAAGAAACTGAAAGAGCAAGAAGAGAGTTTGAAATTCAAATCGTGAAAATTAAAGGGAAGAAGCTTCACTCTGGAGATGCTGCGCTGACTGTGAAGCTATTTAACCTCTGGTCTGATGGTTTAGGTTGAAGAGTTCACATATAGAGAGGGTGGGGTGACACCCTGCTTCTACACCTGCTGGCAAGAAAAAAAGATGCTCTCAGAGGAAGGGAGTTGCCTGTTGGTAATTTTCTGAGCAGATTTGACATGCTGCTGTCTTCCTGTCAGCTGCAGAGACAGCCTTCTGACCAAACAGCAGCGGAGGAGAGGAGAGTCTCATCCAAAGCTCCACCTCAATCTCTTCCAGTCTCCACTGTATTGACGCAGAAACGATTTGCTCAGGTTGACGTGTCCTGCTTTGATGCAGATCTACCACTGCTAAAGATCAACATGAAGTTCTGGAACTAAAAAGGCAAATAAAAAGCATATAAATGACTCTAAAGGAGAGGCAAAACATTCTTCAATAAACCAGATAAGAAGTCCAGAATCTTTATATTTAAGCACTTGCACTTGCTTGGATCACTGATCTACATAAACATACTAGCTCCATTAACCATAAAATTGCGAAAATTAAATTACAAAATGGAAAAGGTTCACTTTTGAAGAAACTCATGTTTGTCCATATACTGTTTTGTGCTGGGATGAGGTGGTTTTTCAGTCACATGGTAACATACAGGCCAAAATAACGAAGAAGACGACAGAGGGTAGAAGGAGGATGATGGTTTATATTTGCGTTTTTTTCAGACAATGTGCAGCTCTCTCCACCAGAGCTCTCACCTCACCACACAGTTCATAAAAAGTTGTGTGTCATTTGAATGTGTTAAATAGGCCTGTCACAATAATCAGTTAATTGCATGATAAATTAAAACAAATTCAATAATTCCCATTGGCATGATTTGTCGTTTATCTCTTTTTTTCTCTTTCAAGCAAAAACTGGATGATAAAAGTCTTTAGTTTGGTGCTTTGGTGTCTGTGTGACAGAATCACTTCTTTAGAGATATTTCTTTGTTCATTTATTGTTTGGTTTTTTTAGCAGACTTACTTTTCAGGCACAAATCTCATACTAAATGTGTTTCGTCTGTAATTAATGACAAAACTATTGAGTAACTATCAGCTCACAGTCTGTAAATAAATCAAGCCAATCAATGATGGTAGATCTGTGTAGTTTACTTGAATATTAGGATTTAGTCAATTCTTCATGCTTATTGGTGGATTAATAACTGTAAGAATCTTTAGCTGTAAGAGTTTCCTGGTTTTGTTTAGGGATTCTTCCTTACTGTGTTCTAGGATCACACACACACACAGATACATACAAAGCCACTTGAAAGAGATACAGTGATTGTACACTTAATTATTCTTCACTAAAGAAGACAGCATGATTGTAAGATCCAGTTCTGCATCCTGACCGACACTCAGAGTCAAACTGGACAAGGTTTGTTTCATTTTAGTGGACGGGTCCTGAGTTTCTTGAAGGATGCTACAATAAACTGAAACATCCAGCATCACTTATTTTTACATTACAAATTAAGACCGGCAGCACATTGTGAATGAACATATCCAAACAACCCAGAAAGGGAGCAAACTGCATGACGCTTTCAAACTTATAAACTTACGCACGCTGAAAAAGGCTTAACTCCTTCCAGCATTTTGAGCCTCCTTATATTCTTTTGTTTTCTTTTTTTTTAGTTGTGGATTAGTGTACAGCTTAAGTTAAACCTAGAGTGCCAGCATTGGTTAGTTTTGGCTTGCAGTAATTTTCATGCCCTGCCCGCAGATCCTCAGGGGAGAGTCTGAAACCCTGAGATATCACGAACGGCGAGCATGTGATCCTGGGAAGTGTGCAGCCGAGGCCAGCATGGAGTCAGTGGGATGAAAAGCACACCCTGGAAACAAAGGAGGGCTGTTGATGTCCTCACTTTGTTCCCAAATGCTCTTAAACCAGGTATTTTGCTGTGGTTCATTTAGCTCTTGGTTCGCTGATGAAGCCAGTCAGTTGTACTCCTAAAATTAGGGAGTATATTTGCGTCCTGTTCCAGGTGGATTTAGAAACTGATTTGCTAAATAAAACCTAAAGGGGGAACATTCCCCATTCCTTGTGTTTGCATTTTACGCAGTCTCAGCTTTCCTGGAAAGCAATGCCATTCTCATACAAATGCAGGAGACGACGTGTAGGTGTTAAAAGCACACACCAATCTGTCTGATGTTGCCCAAATCCTGTGGAAAATCATCTCTCTAAAGCCGGAAACAGGCTCAAGACAAAACCGAGGAGAAGTGAAGTCTTCTACAGTGACAAAAAACACACACTGATCCTCTGGTGTGTCATGTTTGCGTCTGAAACGCTAACCAAGCTAACATCGTAGCTCCTTAAATCAAACTAATAGGGAACACTGGTGTGTCTGGCAAACATATGAAGTGATAACAAAACTGGTAGCAACATCTTCAGTCAAAAAAAGAAACAAACATAAACAAAATAGACTTCACAGAGAAAATAGGATTTCTTGGACCCATCCTCTGGAGAAAAACGTCTTACTTCTCTCACTCTTGTGAAAGTTTTTTCTCTCACCTGGTGCAATGAAAGTTTGATGAAAATCAGAAGTTGTGTTTAATGAGAAACTGTAGTTTTGCTTACTTGTAAACCAGTTTGGCCACAATCAGACTCTTCTGTAAAATGTTCTGTTTTCTGCAAGCAACAACCAGAATAAGGCCAGTTATAGGAATTAGATTTGGTGCAACAACAAATGTTTGGAGGAAAAACAAAGCAGCCCTTTATCAAAAACATTCAAAGAAATCTTAATTTTTAAGGTTACTAAAAACTTGAGGATAGAACATAATTTGATAGTTTTTCCAATAAACACCAAATAAAATTGGATCAGACTGAAAGTGATTCGGGGGTCAGTTTGTGTGAGCAGTAAGTCGGGCCTGCTGCGCTGTGTTTGCAGCCAGAGCCTCGTTTCTCATTTGTATTCATTGCTTTGGATTGTCTGTTCCAGCGCCCTCAGACCCTCCCCGGGTGTGAATGTAATCAGCTTTGCACAAACAGCCATCAGACCGTCAGACTCAGAGGGGAAAGCAGACAGGCTCAGCAGTAGTAGTACACTGGACCGGACCACACACTGAGGCCCGAGGTTTAGAAACACTGGGTTCGCTTGAAAGGCTCCAAATGTTGAAAAAGGACCAAATATGGATATTAGAGTTAGCATTTAATGAGGAAGAAAAGAGTAAAAATGGGTGTTGCTGCCATCCGTCCGTCTGTTCATCCATGTGTTCATTCATCTGTTCATCCATCATTTGTTCATCCATCCATTCATCCATCCATCCGTCTGTCCATCTGTCCATCCATCCCTGGGTTTGGCTCATTATGGAGCTAGAGGAATCTATCCAATGGGATTATAGGAGGGTTTGTTGTGGACCTTTAGCAAACTGAAGGTCAAACTGAAGGTCATCTTGAGAGGGCAAAGAGCTAAAAGCACGAGCCAAATGATGTGGAACCAAAGCCAGACTCAGGCTTGTGGGATTTATGTCACGAATCTCTAAATAATTAAAGATCCATCCAACCAATAGTCTGAATGATAGACAGCACAGCACATTGTCTTTTCATCGGGACACTTTAATCATGGAACTGAAGAGCTTCACAAGTCAAACAAAACTCCACACGTTATATATTTACAGAAATGTCACAAAAACATATTTTGGCATTGAAATATTTACAGTGCAAATTCACAGCCTGAATCGGAAAGAACTCACATCTGCATCAGTGTTTACTCGTTCACATCCGACAACTTTTACAGGCAAAACCGGCGGGGAGGAAAATCTGTGAGAAGCATCAGGCGATCAGAGGAATTTAGTCAAGATATTCATCTGGTATCTCTTATCTGATCAACAGCCGCTTTTTAGCGGGCCGCTTCGGCAAAGTGGCCAATAATTTATCAAAAGCCTCAGAAGCTTGAGTCTCATCGCTTGGACGACTCAGAGACTTAGAATAAAAACGATCTCTGTGTAAGTCCAGAGCTGTTCTGCAAACGATAACAAACAGATGTTCTCCGTCATGCCTGCCCACAGTCATTACAACCTGCAGCTGGAGGGAGTCATGTAACATTTGAGCAAGAGGAAAAGCCACCGAGGGAGCAGTGAGCAGTCATCTGGAAGGGCTGGGGAAGGTTATTTTCCCATTACACGCCGAGCTGAACACACACAGACCAACTGTGTGAATCTAGAGACACTGAGGACACATTTGGTTGAGTTTTTTTTCCACTTGTGTTTTACGTGTAAAAGATCAGATGAAATGTGCATTGAAACACTGTGCATGGATCTGAATGAAAAACATTAAACAAAGCGTAAGTAATGACATCGTTAGTAGCGGTTTATCTCCACTGAGGGACGACCCAGAGGTGTTGCTCCATCCGAGCTCTGAGGTGCAGCTCCTTTGAGACGGACGCTTCGCTGCGTTGTGTCCAGGGTATCACTGGTGACTCCTGACAGGAAGTGAGCACCTCCAGATTGGGGAAAAACGGTCAAGAAAGAGTTGAAATATGAAAGACGGAAGCAAAGCACAGTCTGGGATGTGTCATCCTCTAACCTGTAACGGAGAAACAAAAGGAGCAAGAGTCAGACCTGGACTGAAAGGTTAAAAACAGTTGAAATAAGCAACAAAAACACCAGCATCCATAAAAATCCCTGGTTATTCACATTGAAGGTCATTTGGTCACCGAATATCTGGGAATGGTTAAAGTGTGAATCATGGTCATTTCTGGTGAAATTCTTGAATTTTTGACAAGTACAGCTTTCCTCTGACTACAGATCATTCCCACGCATAGGTTTGAGGGAATTTTAGAAATAATTATGAAAGAATTTTGGGATATTGTTAGATGAACAACTTTCTCTTAGGTGGAGAGACAGGAAGGTCAGTCCGTGGCAGTGGCAGATAGTGGCAGATTCCGGAAGCTGACACACCTTAGTAGTGTCAGATTGTGAAAACTGCCATTTACTCCATCAAGTAAAAGCCAGTGAAAATAGTACAAATCTTAATAGCCAATGACATCATCATTTCAAAAATAATTACTTACAAACAGGCAATATTACGAACATGTTCTCCAAAACAGCAGCTTTGGCACCTCTAGTATCAGCTGCAGGAAGCTGTCACTACTAAGCTGTGACAGTTTCCAGTTGTTGGAGGAAATAAATGAGGATAAAAAATGGAAGCATTACGCTATCAAGGTGTAATGATAAAATTTGTGACCTCTTTACTTATTGCTTTGGTTTTGCAGTGAACAAAGTCTTCATTTTCTTCCTGCTCAACACATTTTCGCTTCAGTTGGCGGTTCCCATCCAGTGGAGGGAACAAGTTGAAACTCGACCAGTTTGACTCTGAAATACTCAAACGGAGATGTTTACCTCGGGATTTTAGGATTGTCTGTTTTTAGGGTTAGTGTTGGACTGAAGTGTTTCTTATTTGGAAGAAAAAGTTATTGCTTAACTTGCTTCGGGAGGGAAAAAAAGCACCTTAAGAGCAGGTTCAGTTACAGTTGATTTGCTTCTTTTGCTCCCTAATGTGAAGCTCTGTTTTGCATTTGTTCTGCACATTAGGGCCATTGTAGATAGAAAAACAAAAAAGAGGAGTGAATTTCCACCAAAAATCTCTAAAATTTTTAGATTAATCTCAAATTTTTGAGAAAAAATAAGGAAATTTCCAAGCTTGAAATTTGAAAATTTGGTAGAAAAAAGTCAGAAATTTTTGATTAAAAAAAAGAACTTTCAAAACTCAATTTCAAAAGTCAAAGAAATTTCTCAGAAAATTCAGTTTTTTCCAGAATATTTCTGAGATTAATCTAAAAATTTGACTTTATGTTTTTCTATCTACACTGGCCATAACACGCAGTCGTAGTTTTGCTTGAGTGAGAGAGGAATTTCCCAGGTTTGACAAACAGAGCACAGCTGCTGCAGAGGATGGCATCGCATTGTGCAACAGCGGCAACAACATCACGTAAACTTCTGTTTTGAGATCCGTTACATAAGCCCGTGTGTGTACAAAGAGACGGCTAACCTTTAGTCGGCTTTGGAAGCGAAAGCCTGGGAAAAAAACAGCCTGTAAACGAGGTTGGTCAACAGTCAGTCGACTGGACCTTGACCTCACTTCCCAGCGGTTCCAGTAAAGCAGCACCGTTCCAGGGTTAGGTTGCACCACACTTCCAAGTGTGCATGCCTGTCGTAATCGCTAGCAGATGTCAGAATGGTTTGTGCTCCCAGACACTGGAGATGTCCACAGTTCACCGGTCACAGTTAGGCCCAGAGCAGCTGGTGCATCACAACAAACACATCACAGTGTCAGTGTGGGTTTATTGTGCCAGAACCTGCTGGGAAATGGGGAGTGCTCCTAATAGTCGATATTTAGGGCTTCTGGGGCTGCAGCTTGTCGCTTCATTGATCATTTTTCACTCTGTGGCTGTTCTAAATGAACCGCTTTTCCATAAGGAATAAAGGAACTTAAAAATGTCCATAAATGCATTTTTATAATATCTTTCCATATTCTCTATTATTTGGATTAGTAAATACATTGGAAGCCTCAAACTGTTGCCCATTCCTTCAGCTCTGTCCTTCAAGAAGTCAGACTGTCTTTCAATGATGAACAGTTTCTCAAGCTTTTAGGGTATTTTAGTGTTTTTCTGTTCAGTTTTACTGCTTTTTAAAATCATTTTCAGAAAAACATTTCTTTTTTTGGTATTTGTTAAGCTTTCTACCTCCGTCATTCAGAGATAAAGTAAATTTAAACGTTTAGGCATTCTCTTTTTGATTGGATTAGCCCTCTCCCTGGGCTGTCACCTTATCGTGGTGGAGGGGTTTGAGTGTCCCAATGATCCTAGGAGCTATGCTGTCTGGGGCTTTATGCCCCTGGTAGGGTCACCCAAGGCAGACAGGTCCTAGGTGAGGAACCAGACAAAGTGCAGCCCGAAGACCCCGATGATGTACAGCAACTTTGGATCCAGTGTTCCCTCGCCCGGACGCGGGTCACCGGGGCCCCACTCTGGTGCCAGGCCTGGAGGTGGGGC
>CAEFZY010043115.1:0-73817 GCA_903066815.1 Brachyrhaphis roseni
ATATATATATATATATATATAAACACACACACACATATATACATATAAATAAAAACATACACACACTAGTGCATGTAACATTGTATGCTGATTCAGTATGAATGTGATTGTATTTTTATTTATTTTTCTGTTTTGTTTTAATGTTTTATCTGGTTAACTAAAGGTTAAATAAAATAAAATAATAGTCTTTAAACACCTCTAACATCAAAACAACACTTCTTCTTATGGGGCCCTGGCTTTGGTCCCATAAGGAGCAGTCAGTTCCCACAATGTGATGTGTGTTAATGTGATCCTCCATAATGTATTGAATACAAGGTCACACACACACACACACACACACACACACACCCCCCCACACACCCCCACAGTGTGTCTTTCTATCTTCACAGGAGATAGAATTGACTTTCATTCATTCATTTCCATAGCCTAGCCTTAACCATTATCAGTACATAACTAACCTAAACTCAGTTCACACTTTAGTCCTAAACCTAGCACCAAACCTAAAACTGCACTTCTTCTTATGGGGTCGGGCTTTGGATTTCATGAGGGGCAGTCAGTCCCCAGAACGTGATGTGTGTTAGCAATATCTTCCTCACAATATATCACATACAAGAACACACACACATACACACACACAAAAGCAAACCTTTTCCAAAGTAGGGCATGAGATTATCCCCCATCTCTTCATATTATGCAGACAGTTCTCAGAACCCAGCTATAGTGTAGAAAGGGCCCATGGGACCCTATTACCAGTGACACCACCCGGACCCTCAAGCTACACACAGTGCCAGAGAGAGAGGTAACACAGAGACAAAATGTGTTACCTCAGACAAAAGCAAACATAAAGAGGAAGCAACGACAATCAGAAGGAAATGGTTGAACAGTAACAAAAAGAAAATGATCATTAGAAGGGTGTCAAAATACCAACCAAGCAAAAACAGAAAAAGGTTAGAAAAAGGTCAGCAAAGACAAATGATTTTCGGAGGAAAAATGATAAACATTTGTTTTACTTTAGAGAGCATGTAGGGGAAAAGCCCTTTTAAGAATCTGAGATATGGCAGAGCAAAATAGTTTACTTTAAATCATCTCCCCGTTATTACATGAAAAGCTGAAAACTTTAATGAGCCTGAATATATGATAGCTTGGATGGTTTGTAGGATTTGCCCTGCTTTCTCCACAGCTCGCTTTAACCTAATTGCAGTATTTCTTTCCAAGCCTTTGAATGTCTCTTAATTGGCTTTTTGACACACAGAAACTCAGTTGTGTGAGTCAGCGTGTGGGTGTGTGTGTGTCTGTAATCTGGATCCTTTCATTTCTATATGATCCATCTGAGTATCAGTGTGCATGTAATACAAGAACAAGTGGAAGGAGCGCGTCCCAGTGTGTAGCCGTGGCGCTAGCAGCGGTAGCGATGGCTTTCCCTCTCCATCTCTGTGTACAGTTGTTGAGACAGTCATTACTGTGACAGATGAGCCGAGGCTCACCGCACTTTTTTTTTCCTTCTTCCCTCAACAGGCAGATGTCTGCTCTTGATCTCCGTCTGTTGCCTTTTGTGTCGCCCCGCAACGCGTTAGCAGGGATATTCTCCGAGTCAATTAGCTAACGAGTAGCTAATGAGCAGATAAGGCCAATTAAGATAATAGTGATTGTGATGATGGTAATTATGACAATGAGTCTGGTGAGCCACAAGGTCAGCTTTAGGAAAGCAAATGAATCCAAAGCAGAAAAAGAAAAAAAAAACACTGAATCTACAACTACAGTTAAAGAAACACATCAAGAGTTTTTCTAGCTTTTATGACCCGAAAGTGATATGAAAAGGTTTTTGCAATCTTGCAGATTTTGTCTCTTCATGCTTTTTTGTCATCTGTAAATATTTTTAAATGGTCAAAAATAATGCTTCAATAAGGAAACAGATGATTTGGACAATATTTATATTTATTAAAATTATTATGTCATAACAGCATAACGTAAGACAGATAATCTTCTGTCTTCTCCAAGTGCTAAGTATAGAAATACACAGCTCAGTCCAAAACAACCAACCAGAACCTGGAGGAGGGTCTTGGCGCTGTCTATCATTCCTGTGTATACGCTGCTCACATCCTCCCCCTTGTTCTCTGCTACGCTATAGCTGGTTCACCACAATGTAGTCTGCCATTGAACGCTAATGATAGCATAGCCACCATGACAGCAGATAAACTGTTTTCCTATAACTCTCCTTCTGGCTCTGATTGGTCGGGATCGGTGCATTTCTTCAGATAGCAATAGCAGCTCAGGGAGGAGGAGGAGATCGACCTTTTCACAGATTGTCTGTCTCATATTATAGCATCCCGTTATGGTTATAGTTTTACCAATTATGGGGAAAAAAAAGTTTTTTTTTGTAAAAGTTACACACTGCAGCTTTAATGTCACATTGTTTTTCATTTTCTAGACACATTGTACTTACTATTTGGTGTTTTCTTTTATTATTTTTGGTGATTCACATGTCAACTTTGGGTTTTCTTTAGCTTTTTTTATTTTTGTTATCCTCCTTCATGTTGGTGGAAGTTCAAGGAACAACTGAAGAGGTGGAAACCAGGCAGAGCAATTAGTCAGATCTAGATATGTTAATAGTTGTGGTTTAACACTAATGAAACTCACAAATTTTTTAAAAGTAAAAACTATAGAAAAACATGTTTGCTCTCTGTTTGGTGGTCTCTGACTCACTCTATCTTTAAAAGCTTATAATGGTGATGGAAGAGCTAAAGCGCCTCAGGAGGGGCTATAGGGGGAGGGCTTTTGAGTATGCATGTGTGTGTGCGTGCGTGCGTTGGTGTGCGCCTGCGGGCATTGCACTGGCTCTCCCCAGAGGGTAACAAATGTGAAGTGATCATTTCTTTTCTGTGAAAACACACACAAATACATAAAGAGCTCCAATAGGAAATAAAACACCTCCTTCTGCAGGATAGCAGCGTTTAAAATTCAGAAAGCATATTTAAACAATATATTCATTACAAAAAAAAAGAATGCTTTTTTTTTATCTTCAACTCTGCCGCTTTGAGTATAGACAAATACACACATACACACTGATCTGTAATGCCCGTAACCTCCTTTATAACCCCTTTGAGCTACACAAAAACACAGTAAGTGTCTCGGGTTAGAAATTGGATATGTCAAATGCTCAGTCTGGCGTGAAATACATAATAGTGAGAAATTTTCCCCCTTCCTTTTCTTCTTTTTATTTTCGCCTTCTTATGTTTGTAGTAGTCTACAGTGGCCCCTCACCCTTCATACTGCAGCTCTTATCGTGCGCCGGTCGGACTTATCAGCTAAACTCTAGCAGTCGTCAGCAGTCCCTTCCTCAACCCACCATTAGTGAGACCGTAGGAATGATGAGATCCTTCACTGCACTCTCACCCACAAACAGAGCAATTTAAAGGAGCAATAAGTAGAATTGTTATAGCCACTAATATAGTTTTAATCTTTTGAGCAAAGGATTCTGAAGCCATTTTTATTATTTCTTATGATTATTTTGTAACCTATAACTGGGTTTTGCTGCCACTAAAGGATACCAGTTAAATCTTTTATTCACCTCCAAACAGAGAGTATTTAAGTGACGTGAAGGTAAGCTAGGTTCTCTCCATGCTCCACATTTTAAACGCAGCATTATTCAGTTAAAAAGTTCTCAAAAACGTGAGGTCCACCTGCTCATGCACAATATATAAAACAAAAACTTGCTAAATATATTGATACATTGCCAGATAATTTTGCACAACACTGGAGATCAAAAGGATGATTCTTTTACATGATATCCATAGCTGCGTTACTGCAGTAGAAAAATCTTGATAGCTAAATGAAACCTGGAGATGTAGGTATGATTCATTTAGTGCAGTTCGCCACAGTAAAGGGAAAATGACAGAGGTAGAACAACTCAAAACCACTCATATTTTTTATTTTTTCTCACTCTGTGTCATATTCATTACACACAGACCAATTTCCATGACAACTGACAGACAACAGCTCCACTCGTAGATCAGAATTCAATACCAAAAAGCAAGCAAACATTTCCCACAAAAAGAACAAACATTCAGTTCGTTACAGTTTTATGTTTTGGGGCTTGATGTTTATTTTGCGGTTATTAATAAGTGATCATCTAAACACAGCTGTGGTTGATTTAACCACCTGTTTTATGATGATCTGTCAGAGAGTTAGAGTGTAGGTCGTCTTTATTTTTTTAACTGAACCAAATCACATTGAATTTTGCAGCACATCTACATTTTAAGATTGACATAGTCAAGCTAGCATAACTGACCTACTTCCCTTTCCCTAGCTATTTTTTTTAAATTAAAACTTGTTCCTGATCGTGTTATCTTGTCATAGTGTTGACAATTATCATCAAAGCACTCTGTCCCTTTCCTTTTTAGACATCACACGTAAATTTAAGATTTAGCGCATTATGTCGACAACTTAGCTAAAACCAATGGTAGTCATTGTCAGCTAGCGGTTGTTTGCCTTCCAGCAGGGAGCAGGATGACAGGGTTTGGTGTGCATGATGTTATGGTGGAACGTGTTTATAGGAAATGTTTAACTAGAAATTCATGGAGATACACTGTGTCTATATCAAACATCATTTCATCTTAAGCATGATCATGCTTCACATTTTCCATAACACAAAGCAGATGAAACAACAGCACAAGCAAAGCTTAGCTCTCGGTACTTCTAAACTTTGAACTACTGGGAAGATTGTGGAAGACATCAGGTGTAAATCTCTGCTGCACAACACAATGGCTTCAATCTCCTAACAATTTTAAAAGATTTAACATAATATGCAGCAGTGTAATTATGCTTGCAGGTCCATTCATTGTGGACAAGGTTGACAATTTTGCTTTGTCTGAGTATAATGAGCAGCATTTTAGCTCAACACAGCAGCATTTCTCAGTAGGAGTGAGGAAAAAGTGAAGTTCCTGAACAGCAGTCATAATCATTCTGCAGGTACTGATGGCTGGAGCAGATTGACAGCTTCTGCTTAGATGTTTACTAGAGATATTGCTTTTGAAGAAACACCTTCCATAAAGGTCCTCCCTGGATGGCCCTGACATTTCAGGAGAAATCTCTCTAAAAGGTGACTTTTTAACTGTGTAGTCTCCTCAAAGTAATAAAAACTTGTTGCCTCCATGTAAGTACAAATAAAATCAAAGTATTTCTCTTTCACTTCTTGTGTGTTTCTTGTTCCTATGCCAACCCATTAATAAAGATGATGATCATGGGTTTTAGGAAAATGGTAAAAATTTCATGTGGATGGATGATATGTAACATTATATTCTTAATGGTGAAAATGATAAAGAGAAAACTATGATTTAGGGTGTTTTCACAGCTAATAGTCTAGGTTTGATTGGGAAACAAAACTGCAACATTTGTTCCATTTTTAGCTGGTGCAGTTCTCTTTCACACTGAAGTTTGTCAAACCAAACTCCTTGAAAAACCTGTTCACCTCCTCACCTGTGAGGGCGCTGCACCCAGAACCACTGAAGGAAACGACACGAAAACCACTAAAGACATGAGCGCAACTTCGTTGTTCACAAAATGTAAATAATAATGGCAGATGGATTTCTTGTAATTTGTAAAAGAGATCAAGTAATTTCTCCCATAGAGCTGGACCCACAGAAGTGTGCCCACCACCGGCCACATGCTAAGACTGGTTCTGCAAAATACTGACTCACAGGGCCTGAATATCATATTTTATAAAAGAAGAAAGGAAGAAAGAAAGAAAAAAAGTGTTTTATGTCGCGTTACTCTGTGTTGTTCAATCCCATAAAATCCCATGATAATACATTAAGGCTTGAAGTTATAAAGTGATAAAAGGTGAAAAGCCCTTAAGGTGTGTGAAAACCTGTGTAGGACTCTAAAATGCTATAAGCTATTCCTTAACATGGGGACAAATCCAGGTGTATGTACTCTAAGGAAGAGGAAATGACAATAATATAGCCTCCAGCTTCCCATAATGCACCACACTCCTCTCTTGCCTAACTGTTCCCGAGCTCATTCTGGAGCAAATAGACTCTAAAGACAAGCTCTTACCTCGTCCTTTAAAGCCTCGGTGTAATTGTGCTCCTTTCCTCTAAGATGGGAGTTCACACCTCTTTTTCTAATTCCTGCTTTTTTTATGTGTCTGATGTAGAGGCGAATCCCGCTCTCCCATCTTTTATGCACCCTTTAATAGACACTCGCAGTAATTGCGCCTTGAACTTTGGGGACTTCTGACTTGGCTGTCCATAAAAGACTGCATCCATGTTTTTCTTTGGGGGCTGAGGGAGAATGGTGATGAGACTGGGGATGTGTTGGACTCCAACTGCAAGCAATTACGATATGCATGCATGAAGCTTGGCGTTTCAAATATTGCGACAGGTTTTTTTTTTTGTTCGTTTGTTTCATTCCCACACTGTCATACATATTCAACAAGAAATAAGTGGAAACCTATTTGGCTAAAACGTTGTGAATGCCCACTAGACAACAGCTATATTTAGAAATGAAAGGTAATAAATCTGCTTGGAAATGTAAGGTAAGGATACCAAAACGTTTAACAACGCAATCAGCGCAGTATTTTCTGGCTTGCAGAGTGTAATTTAAATCCCCTTCAAGCTGAGAATAGCCGTCACACACACACACACACTACTTGGAAAAAACAAGCAAGTTTGGCTTAAACACCAAGGTTTTAAACCCAGCATAAACCAATCTGCCATTCCTGGACCCCGGCTGTTCTGCCCCATAGTAGGGGTTAAATGGCTTTAAGCTGTGGGGCAAAAAGGCAAGTTGAATGTGAGGAGAGTTGGATGTTAGGAGGGGGACCTACGCAAGGGTGAATGAGGGGAGTAGTTTGTAGCGGTGGTGTTTATGGTGAAGTGCTGGTCAAGCACGACTGCCTAGTTGTCTAGAGTGACCCCTCTGCTCTGGACGGTCTATTGCAGCCTAATTTCATCCTCCATCGAGCAAGGGGGAGCAAAGGGGAGCAGGCAGTCCTCTGAGGCCCGTGTCAAGCCACCCCCCCTTATGGGTTTGGAATTGACACGGTTCCCTGAGGGGGCATCAGGTGATGGTGAAAGGAGTTGGAGTGATGAGGAGGAGCAGGGGAGCTGGGTCCCACAGAGAGGTTGATGAAAGAGGCTGACTCACTGTGACTAACCGTGGAGGAGACAGCTGATAGATACCTTAGAATTAGAGTCTGTTCCAGTGAATGAGGAGCTTGGCAGCCAAAGGAGGATGAAGACAAGGATTAAATGGGATGATGGATAGTGAGGAGTATTTCTGTATTCTCTAAGTAGGCTTGGATCATAAGTGAGCTGTTCTCTAAGTAGGATATGAGAGATGTGACATGTTATAACTGAATATTTTTCTCATATGGTAGTGCAGTATCTCATAAGTCAATTTTAATTAAGTTTTTTTTTTTTTCATTCCTGGCAGCACTTTTACCCTTAAAGATGACTTGGATTTAAAAAAGTAGCTACTTCTATGCATGAGAGCATTAATTCTGTCTAATGACATAAAAGAAGAACCTTGTCACTTTTTGGTTGTGTCAAAATGGTGCTAGTACCTTTGCGGTCAAGGACAAAACAGTCGGCACACAGAAGGAAAGTTGTAAGGGGATGAAATGGTGGAAGGGAAAAAATGGGTACAAAAGTGGAGACATCTAGAGAGTGGGAGGTTTTGGTACTTAAATCTTGTAGATAAACACATTTCATTACTTTCTCACACAGCTAGTAGAGGTTATGCAAATAATGCTGTCTGTATTTACTTAGATATGACTTAAATATTTATATTTGAGACCAACTGTCGACTGTTCAGTAATGTGCATCTTCAATAACCGTGTAAGGAAGTCTGCTTGATGTTGTTTTCTTTTGGTATTTGACAGTTTTCATTTTATGTTTTGGATGTGACAAGTTTAGAAGTCTTTCTTAGTAGAAGTTTGCCTCAAACTCTGCATGGACAAATGAGTAAAAGTAGTTTGCAACAGATGATTTCCAGAAGATTAAGCAGAACATCTGATGAACTTGGTAACTTCTGTAAGTCAGTCAATCAAATTTTATTTGTACAGCATATCTTTCAGCAACGAGACATTTCAAAGTGCTTTACATCATAAAGCTCTCATTGTAGAATGCACCTGAGTAATAAACCTCAGTAATAATGAGGTTTAGTAGTAAATCAGATTTCTCTGTACTGGAAATCTATACTGTAGATTTTTAATACAGAGAAATCTAAATTGACAGTTTTTCTTTCTTTAAGCACATATATAAATGTATTGAATTACAAAATGTGATAATTTTCTTGGTCAAATGTGTAAAAACAACAAAACTTTGTTCAGTCAGTGCAGTTAGGAGGACAGCAGCCAATGTAAAATAAATAGAAAAGAAACTGACAGCTTGACTACCTCACAAAACACGTAAAAAATGAACGGCACCAAATCTTCTTTCAAATGGTTCAGAAAGTGCAATTAGGAATTCTAATATATTGTAAAATAAAAGATAAAGCAAATTTAAATTACAAAATTTAATTTGCTTAATGGAAAATAAAAAAAAAAAGTTTTTTGATAAAAAAGTTTAGCGTTAAGATGAGGTGTTTTTTTTTCAGCTAAATATAAACAAATTTTTTAATCACATGAGTGATCAACAACCAGATGTTACTACTGGTCAAAAGAACAAAGACGACACAAGAAGTGGATGAAGGATGATTTATTTTTTGTTTTTTTTTTGACAATGTGGAGCTGGCTCCACCAGAGCGCTCACAGCTTCACACCTTTCATAAAAAGTCATGTGCCATTATGAAGTGTTGAAGCCAAAGCTCTTCTGTAAAATCCCTGACTACAATTTCCCCAAACTGACGCACGTATCCACTCCCAAGTGTACGAGGCTTGTCGCTCCAAAGCCTGAACAAAACACAGACGTCTCCTCTGATTGGCTGATAAATGAAGAGCGCTAGCGCCGCCATGGCTGATTTATGAATATACTTCATGTAGCTGTTTACATCTGTTGCTGCTATGATTTCAAAAACGTATCATGTGAACAAGCTTATTCAAGAGTCATTTTAATTTGATTGTTTATTTAATGGAATTTGTGTGTTTCACATTAGTAGAGTATAGACAAGGAAACATGCATGCCAATCCTAATGGAAACACGGCTACTATTGGAGATAACTACCCAAATCTGACTGGTAGCAAATAGACTTGCAATCAGTTTACTGCTAGCAAGTGGTCTATTTTTATTATAACAAGTCATTATAAACATTAATTTAAACAGAATTATCGTTAGGCTGAGTAAAATATTAACAAAAATGATTCATGCCATTATTTGAGAATTTATTGTATCCCTTTCCCTTCATTACTCTTTCACATTTCCATGTAGAGAGTGGATGAAATAGCGTATCACTGGAACTGCTGACATATTAAATGTGGTTGAACGAATTCAAGGTTCTTATCTGTTTTACCTGAGAGCCAGACTCGAGCACGAACCTTCATTATCAGCGTTATTAGCCGCAGTGAGAGCAGCTCTTAGCCGCATCGACCTGTCTACTGAGATCTCTACAGTGCAAATTGGAAATATATCACGTCCATCAGCCGTTACCGCCATCCAGCTCGCCAGCCGCATTTACAAGCGTTCCATATTTATAAATAACACAGTTGTGAGGGCGGGGGAGTAACCTTGAAAGGGCTCGTGGCATTGTTTTTTATGATACTCATCTGAGGTAATTACGCATTGATTGAGTCTCCTGACAAACAGCAGGGTCGAACAAGAGACGGGTCCCACCTCAGTATCACTCCTCCGGTTTTGACTGATAACTCTGGGGTCCCACTGCCATGCTTTGCTCTTAAATGCCTCCCTCTAAGTGGGATAGAAGAAGGAGTGGGCAAACAGTTTAAAGAAAAGAGAAGAAAGAATGTGATATTTCATTATCACTTCACACCGGCAGTCGCAGATGCAGTGACATAACAGTGGTTCCAGATAAATCGGCTGTGGGGTGGCGGTAAGGTAATGGGGCTGTTGGTTAACAAACAGGTGGGATTTATTAGACTCTGAGATAATGGCATGTCTACTCACATCCTAATTCTATAAACTTAAGCAGGAATTAAACACGGATTAAACAAAATTATTTTTGTTTCTGTTCTCTGGAGAACTTATGTAATTTGCAATAATGCTGTGATGTTATTACAGATATATACTGACTTAAACAGTTTCTAATTAGTTGTATTCTTAGAAAAATCTAATTAAATACATTTTTAGAAGCACTGCTAGCCTAACATACTCTGGCATATGGAAATATACATTTTAGGTTCTCAAGTGGATTTAGAACTAAACTTTGATTAGGCCTCGTGCTGATCTAAGCCATCCTATCAAAGCACCAGCTGCATGTTTACAGTATTGGTTGTCTTCCAATATTGTTCTATATCCATCTATATTCCCATAAGAACTTTTCATATGGGAAAATAGAAGGATTTTCTGGTTGGGGAGGACATAAATCAGTAAGAAGTAGGCAGGGTGAAGGTAAGTGGTGATTCTAACAGAAAATAAAGGGTTAAACAGAAAATGGAGGTACCAGAATATGGACACAATAAGTTCAGACTCTTCCGTTGTTTGACCAACAGAGAGTTTTTATAAACATGCCCTGTTACTGGAGCCTCTACATTGTAATCATACAATGTAGTCATTGTAATCTCACTAGGCTGCGCACAGAGTAAAAAACATGTGGGTCTAAATGCCTCTCTTTAGACCACGGGAGGATGAAGAAACAGGTGTTTGGGGATTTTAATATTGGGTTTCACAATGTAAGTCTGTACCTTGAACACATTTTGAACTTGCTTAAGAAAAAAAATTATAAATTAAAATTGTAATAGATTGAAAAAATATATTTAGTCTATGCGTCAGACTACAGTTTAGGTCAAGAACTTACCCACAATTATTAGGCAAAGGGGGAAAAAGATGTCACAGGTAGAGCTGCAGCCCGCAAAGTAATCACCTGACCCAAAATAAAAGTGACATTTCAGTGTAAAGGTCATGGAATATTTCTGGAAAAACCTTGCCCCTTTCAGATTTCCAGTGAATGACAATAACATGCAGTGTCAGAGAGGGTTCTAGGGCTACGGCACTATTTGCCGAGATGTCACACTCAATGCATGCAAACTGACATGGCAGCACATGACACACAAAACCACACATTTTTAATACCGGCACAAAACCACCAGTACAAGACGTATTCACATCTATTCCACAGGAATCCAACTTGGTTGTAGTTTAACTACATGTACAGAAGCTTGTAAGCATTCACACAAAAAACTTGCGCTTTCTATCACACACTGGACATTTCTGCTTGTGGTAAAATGACCTTGTTGTCATTCATCTTCACATCTCTTCCCTTGAGGTTGAACCACTGAGAGGAAGGGAGAGTGAAAGACGTAAAGGGAGAGAGCAAGAAAGAAAGTGCCTGAGACTGCAAATCTGTTACAAAGGCAAGTCATTGATTCCGGGATGGGGAATTAATGAAGCCTCGGCAGGATATGACAGTACAGTGTCAGACGGGGAAGAGTTATGCAGGCCGTCGGGCTCTGGGAGCCATAAGCTTACCGATAGTTGTCTCTCAGGATGACAAAAGAAGAAGTAGAAGACGTTAAAAAGGCATTCATTAAATAAAAAAAAGAAAAAGAAACCAATTTACTTGAGCAACATTGATGCGTTGTTGGGCATTTCTTATAGCAGTTTTCACTCAGTCTTTTCATCTCACACCAACTCTCTGCTCTTCTGTTTCATTTCTGATGAATTATGGTTACCTGAAATCCTGTCTTGACTTCAACAATATTTTCTGCTAATGAAACTGAGAGCTCACTATTTTCTGTTGTTTTCTTGTTTAAAAAACAACAACAAAATGTACAACTTTAAATTCGACATACGACAAAAAAAAAAAAAAAAAACTTTTGAAAGTAAATTAGTTATATTTTTGTCTGATTTTTTTGTACACAATCTCACGGGAATTGAAAACAACAGGATGAAAGGAGATGTTGGGGTGTCAGTTTCATGGTTGTTCATTTGATGATCAAATGAACAACCATTTGATCGAAGTGTGACCTCGGGCAAGACAATGAACTGTCAGTCGCTCACTATGCACATTTTAAACCCTGGGCTTCATATGTGTTCGTCATTTACCAGTTCATACAACATCTAGACTGCATTCTTTTCACTTCATCTTAATGTTTAGTCTATTTAAACTTACATGTCCTTATAAAATCCTATTTAGGTAGAACATTTCAATCAGAATGTGACAGCTTGGCATGTAAAATGATACATTACATAATAAAACCTGTCACAACCTTCATTCATGTGTTTAAATGAGTGTTTTATTTAAAATAGTTTGAGGTACAAACGCATAAAAACGTGTTATTTTTTTGTCACACAAATGTTTCAGATCATCAAACAAATTGTAATGATGGATCTCATGATTTTATTGATTAAGGGGGAAAAAAAAGCCATACTAACCTGGTCCTCTGGGAAAGCAAGTAATTGCTCACTTGTTAAATCCTTAATTAAAACCTTTGAAAGCTGAGCACAAGTTCACAAGGCAAACACACACACACACACGCCTACACCCCGCCGTGTTTCCGTCTTTTGTGACTTCTACTCATTTTCTACAGTCTAATCCTTACCATAACCACAACCCAAACTCAGTTCACACCTTAGTCCTAAACCTAACCTCTAACCCCAGAACAGCATTTCTCTTTATGGGGATCAGAAAATGTCCCCACAAAGAAGCAGTGATCCCCAAAACCCCACATTGAAGACAGAAATAGTTACCCACAAGGATATAAGAACCTGGATCACACATATATATATATATGTGTGTGTGTGTGGGGGGGGGGGTGCGTGTAGGTGTGGGGGGGGGGGGGGCGTGTAGGTGTGTGTACACTTTGAACTGCCTTGTTGCTGAAAATGTGCTATATAAATAAAATGTCCTTACCTTGCCTGCATGCAAGCAGATAAAAGAGATGGAGAAAAGACAGAGTCATATATACATAACATACACAACTGTTATTCAGAAGTCAAAATCAATGAACTGATATTATCTCTTGCTACGCTGTGCAGATGCTTGTTCTTCACTGATGAAATGTTGCTCACCTCTGCTGCTTCACAAATAACAGGCAGTGCTGCCATCTTGGAATCTTTATCACTACATCTAAAAACCTGGTTAGCATCTGCAGTGTTAACTTTTATGTGTTCCAATCTCTTATGCATTTAAAGGACTGCATAAGGGTGTGCCTTTCTCTCAGAGTGTCACAGTCAGTTACTGGGCAGTGCTAAATAATAACACAAAGCCTCCAAGCAACGACGGCTCGCGTTATGTGACAGATCCGAAGTGACAAGTGTTGAGGGCAGATCCATGGCCGGCACACTCATGTCTGTGGGATTGTTGGAAATCCACCAAGTGCCTCGAACATTAACAGCAGATAATTTTTAAAAGAACAAAGCTCTCGAATGGCTCACATTTTGCCCTAATATTTATGCCAGTGTTTTATAAACGGCCTCATTTAAAATTTGTCACATCTGAGCTGTGAAACAAGCGGCGCAAACTGAGCCTAGACCCCATAAGGCCTGTGGGACGGGTCTGCATCTGTGGTCAACATTTGTTTAACTGCCACTTTCTCTTTGCTCTTTTATTTTCAAGGACTTCCATTGAGCCTGTTTCCTTTTCTTTTTTCCTACATGAAATCCTAACACTCCACCCAAGTGGTAAATCATCATTTACTAGTAGAACCAAAGCCACTTTGTCACTGGAGGGTGACTGCTACCGTTTACACCGAGGAACAATTTGAAATCAAGTTTGCGAACAGTCAAATCATGACTGAGATGAAAAATGTCAATATCCATTCCTGCCGTTAAAAAATAGAAGACGATTCTTGCATGGCGTTCTGAAGTTTTTACCCACGCGAGGCGCGTTTCTCAGCGCGCACACCACAAACCCTTTTCAAGCGATGATTGAGGAAAGGTGGCAGCACTGATTATGTGAAGGTATTCCAGCCTGACCTGGATTTAAGAGGTTATTAGGGTGAAATGCTCCAAATACCCGGCACTCCGAACCCTCCTTTACCTCACTCCATCCTTTCTGAAGGCCCTCATCACCAGCCATTAATGCAGAGGCATAGCTGTGCCTGCATCTAAATGTTTCATTATGGCAAGAGTGCAGATACCAATTTCTGCACCCATTCCTCCGTATTTTCCCAATGTGCCCCCCTCTTATGGTCTCCGCACCTTCTGCCTCTCCTCCAACTTCTCTCAGACTGAGGGAGGAGAGATAAGCATGACAAATTGAAATAAATGAGAGAGGAGAAAAAGGTGGTGCGGGGACAATGCTGGTGCCCCGACTCCTCCTTCTTCTCTTCCTCCTCCTCTTTGGCTTGGAAAGGGAATAAAACGGAGAAGATGACAGCAAAAGGGCTCAAGTGAGAAAAGCAGAACGTGAAGAAGAAGGAGGGTGAGCGGTGGTGAGAAAGACAAATTATTTATCCAGCCATTATTATCATTTCAACACCAGCTGTCCTCTCTGAGAACCACAGTGTCGTCCTACGCTCCCCTCTGTCCCCACTCTGAGTAATGACTGGCAGTAATTGGAGGGAACTCGCTGACCTTTTGCCACGTCTTTGTCTCCACATGTGTGGATCTATATATGCAACGGGTGTGCCACAGGGTCCCCCGCTCAGGGTTATGTAATTTACAACATTCCGTCCTATTCAATCCAGCTCAGAAAGCGCTTTTAACAATGTATTGCTATGTAGTACGTGTCGGGCCGAGCCTGTCAGAGAAGAGGATATGGGCAATAATGGTGTTTGGTCCGAGAGGGCTAGTCGCGTCGAAACAATTCAAACCCGATCGGCTTCATCACCAGCTCTTTAGGAGCTTTGCAAGAATCTAAACTTTCCTTAATGGTATCTCGGTTTTTTGGGGGGAGGGTTTTATCTTTTTTACTTAAAACTGTGCTCTTTATTGAAAGTAATTGTTTTCTAACCTCTAAACAAATAAGACTACCAATGACATAAAGTCTCAGGATGTAAGATGCATATCTTACATCCTGAAAAACATCCGAGTAAAACAGGATAAAACACATTTCCTTACAAAGTCAATCCAAAATCCCAAAACGATGAAGACAAACACAATCCTGGGGCATTTTTTTGCTCGTCTACCGACAGCTGTTTTGTTTGGAAGAAGCTCTTTCATTTTTTTTACACAAAGGCAGACAAGTGTTTTAGCCTGAGGAGACAACGAGCCAAATTAAAACAACCGCCTGATGCCCGGAGCTGGGATTGTAATTTTTCAAATCAAGAGACTAGTTGGAGTCAGATTTGGTTGTTGCTTGTCTTGTTCAAAAATATTTGTGTAACTGTTTATGAACTGTGTTTAAAAGTACATTTTTAGATCCTTGGAAACAAAAAGGAGACAATTCACACATGTAGTTTAATATCAGTGTGTAGGAGATGAATAAACAAAGCTCAGTAGCCAAGTAAACTCCTGCACACTCCTTCAAAAAATCTGCCATTAATAAAAGGTCTGGGACCGTCTAAAAATGTTCAGTTCAAGTGTGAAGTTTATTCAATTTTATAGACAATAAAAAACTGTCTGTTTTTCACTGTGGTTCAAGTTAAAGTCTATTTGTACAGAACATTTCAGCAACAAGGCAATTCAAAGTGCTTTAAAACCAGTTGTAAAACATAAGATGAGCATTACATTTTGTCAAATGTCATCATCAAAATTATCAATACATGATGATTTTATGATTTTGCAGTCTGACTGTCTGAGGGTTAAAGGAGCTCAGTGTTTCGGCTGTTTTGCAGTTTTCTGTCCTGTCAGCAGCAGCTTTCTGGATCAGCTGCAGCTCTCTGATTTTTTGACAGACCTGTAAAGACACTGCTGCAGTAATCAATGCGACTACAGATAAATACATGGATGAGTTTCTTCAGATCTTGCTGAGACATTAGTCCTTTAATCATGGAAATGTTCTTCAGGAGATAAAAGCCTGACTTTGTAACTGTGTTTATGTGTCTCTGAATGTTCAGGTCAGAGTTCTTCACTTGCTAACTGGTTGGTGCTCTGGAAAAAAAAAGTTCTAGTGGAACAAAACTAGAAGAGATCAAACATGAATATTTTCACCAAGATGATTTCATTAGCTGTGTTTCTGTTGACCATATAACTGGGCAATTTGACATGTCAAATAAAGGTACTTAATGAAAACAAACCAATTTTGAAAAAAAACCTTTTTGATAAAAGGTTTTGGCTGTGTCCAAATTGGCTTATTTCACAAAACTGAAATGGAAGCAATTTTTGGCATCACACAAGCCACATGATCAACAACCAGATGTTGCCCCCAGATAGAAGGACAAAGATTAGTTCCTGCACCCAACTACTTCCTCTAACTACAGGAAATAACTCCATGCACGGCATGTTTTTAATGAGTTATCACATGAACAAACTTAAACGCGTGTGATTTTAATTCTTATTTAATAGAAACATCACATTTGCAACATTGTGTTTTTTCAACATTAGCAGAAGACTGAAAGTTTTGCACTACTGGGAACACATGCAGAGCGAAAATGAAATGTTACAATTTTTACTCCATTTTGTCTTGAGTGGCTCAAGACAAAATGGAGTAAAAATTGTGACATGAGTCACTCAAGACAAAATGCATGTCCAGTTGCTTTGGACATGATGTCACTTTAGATGTTGCTACAGCAACCAATCAAAGCTGTAGTTTTTGTGGACCCTTATCTTGCACATGCCTCCTTTCCTTACTTTGGAAAGTTTCCCTCCTGCCCTTATTACTTCACCCAAGGTTTTACCACTCTTTACAACTTTCCCTCATGGGACTCCCTACCATCTATCTTTTCATCAGACATGGTCAGTGCCTCTCATTTTCTTCACACAGCTACACTATTCCTCCTCTTATACTATTTCATCTCCACCCGAGCCATTTCTGCAAACCTCTGTCCACTTCTCTTCCCACCCATGATGCACTTTTGTGAAGCACATTGATTTTTTTCCCCCCATCTCATCACAAATGTTCTTCTTCCACCCAGAATTCTTTTATTCCCTTCTTCTCTTTTGTCATCTTTCCAATTTCTGGTTTCCTTTTCTCTGTACGATCTGGGTCATCCACCTGTAAGCTGTTTTGTTGTTTCGTGGGATAGAAAGACCAACAAGACATAAAGAAACAGATTATCTTTATTTATGTTGAATTTTCTCTGAACAAACTTTTTCTTGAATGTGTAGGGGAAAAATATCGACTTTTGAATGTATTCACTGAATACTGCTCATCATTTTCTGGTTTGAAAAGGTAAAAAGAAAGCAAAGTGAGCATCAATTGGAAAGAGAAAGATCTGAAATACAGAATGAAAGCTTGATCAATTGTTGTTCCCAGAAAACATTATTTTTTGCACAGACTTGGTTTTGTGCAGCTGTATAAGTTTGTGATGAAAATAAACCCAAACATTTAAATTGAAAATATGTTTGGTATTGTTGTAAGATTTTAACTTTAGACCAAACTGTGATACGCATTCGGAAAGAAATCTTTGGTCACGTCAAATGAAATGGATTTGACATCACCCAGCAAATAAAAAGAAGAATGTGTTCTGGTCAGATGAGACTCTCTGGACTTTTTGGATTTTACAAGCAAAAAAATTAAAAGCCGTATTTAGCTGTCCCTTTATTCTGCAGTAGCTGCTTTTCTGTTACAAATGTGTGCATAATATTCTGCTAATGTTTAAAAAACACAATTTTGCAATTGCATTGTTTGCATTGTAAAAGAAACACAACTAAAATCACCCATGGATAAGTTTGTTCATACAATAAATCATTAGTAAACACGATGCACCATCATCCTCCATCTACTTCCAGTGGGAAAATTTGGTTGTTGAGGGTTTAATGCAAAAAAAAAATGTTTCCATTTCCAATTTTACAACAAAACCAATTTTGATAGGCCAAAAACCTGATCATAATGACAAAACTTTTTTTGAAAAATGTTTTTTCGAAATTGGTGTTTCCTTTAAGCAGTTTTATCTTTGAAATGTCAACTTGTGCAGTTATATGGTCAATGAAAATGCTGCAAAGATGCAAAGTTTCTTATTAGCTTTCCACATAAAACCCCAATAGAATCCATCCTGGCTTGTGGTCGTAATGTGACAAAATGCAAACATTTTATGCGTATAAAATCTATACCAACAAACTGAAACTTACTCAAAGAAAAAAAAAAAAAAAAAAATATATATATATATATATATATATATATATATATTTTTTTTTTTCTCTTTTTTTTTTTGAAAAAAAAAAAAAATTGAAAAAAAAAAAATTATATATATATATATATATTATTTTTATTTTATTTTTTTTTACAAAATGTTGATTTGTTTTCTAAAATGTTTGTTTTCTGAAATATGACTTTCTTTTGAAAGTTGTAAAAGTGTCAAATCTTGCTACGAATCAAACATGACGTAAGAGAACCTGTTGAAGAACTGATTCCATAAACTGGATCCATATTTCACATTTCCCTCTGCGTTTCCCACCTTCCTGTGCCGGCGGGATCTTGACGATGTTGTACGCCAGACTCATGTTTTTGCCGAAGCAGTTTCCCATGTTGTAGAGCGAACCGTCTGCGTCAACGTGGGGATGAGCTGTGACTCCGTTAATGGACAGATATTTACACAGATCCACCTGAGAAACAAATTATAAAGAAATCACAACAAAAACACCTGATATCAGTTTCCCCAAATTTATGAGGTGGCGCAAATTTCATATTATTAGGTTCCTACTAAATAATTTCCCAGCTAAGTATTTAGCTAGGAACCTAAATATTTTATTAGCGAGCTAACTATTCATCATACAGTCAAGTCTTCAGTCAGAGGCATATTCAGATTCGTTGGAAGACTGACTGCTTCTGGAGATCTTTCCTGCATCTCCATCCACGAATCTTTGAAGATACTTGGATGAAGCTATTTCTGACATTTAATATTCCTTTGGAATAAATAAAGTATTTGTGAATTGAATTGAATGATTTCAGGTAAACTCCAACCTTCTTACCTTCTTCAGTGTCTCCAGTGAATCTGGATCCACTTTGGTGATGAAGTTCGTCTCTGTGACGGCGTAAAAATCCTCGCCGATCGGATAAACGTTTACTAAGCAGTTATCTGTCACTTCAATGCCTCTGAAGTACGTAAAGAACCTGAACAGACACAAGCACAACAAAAAACTGATTTAAACCCGGCTTTAGATATACATTGTGCCTAAGATTTGTTAAATAAATTGTTTGTGTTAACAGCCAGTCAAACATTAACTGTCAGTTTTACCTGGAGAAAATGTTTTTGCAGGGGTCTGGATAGGCCGTGGTGCCGAACTCTGTGATGACGACCCGGTTTTCTGTCATGGCCCGAACATATGCATCCGTCCTGATGAACCTGAAACAGTGATTACAAACTTACCTGCAAAAATAACCAGCAACGCTGCTTTTTCCTGCCTACAAACATCAATTCTGCACAAAAACAATTCAAAAGCTTCACATGAACATAAAAAGAAACAGATTCTTTGAGTTATTGTTGTGGTTTACTGTTTTAGTCAGAATCAGATTTATTGGTCTAGAAGATTCTGGAAACAAACCAGCGTAAAGAAACTTTACAGTAAATAAAATGTTACGAGTATAACGGCATATCAGGGCCATTAAGGATGAAAAATGGTACATGTTCAACAAAACAAATCTGAAACTTTGAGAATGATGTCAGAAATTTTCTGGACAAAACATGGAAATTTCAGTTTTATAAAAACTTGCAAGAAAAAACTCAAAATCTTTAGATTAATCTGATAAATTTTCTAGAAATTAACATGGAAATATATGAACTTAAAAATTCTAAAATTTGCAAGAAATAATAATAATAATAATAAACAAATAATAGATTTGAAAATAATCTCAGAAATTTTCTGGAGAAAAAACAAGAAAGTTTCTTAGTTGAGAAAGTAAAGAAAATTGCTAGAATTTTCTAGCGAAACTTGGATGTTTCTGAGTTTAAAATGTCAAAAATAATTTCTGAAACTCAGAAATCTGCTTATTCTGGAAAATTTCTGAGATTAACGTCAAAATTTCCGCATTTTTTCTTGCAAATTTTCAACTTTTCAAGCTCAGAAATTTCAAAGTATTTTGATTCATTTCAAAATTTCTGAGTTTTGTTTCATGAAAATTATAAACCTTTGAAACTCAGAAATTTCCAAGTTTTTCTAGAAAATCTCTGAGTTTTTTGGCAGGAATTTTGTCCCACAGTGACCCTAACATGCAGCCATATGTGTGCCTTTGAACAGGCAGCAGTTGAACATTTTTAAATTTGCGATGCATCCTTACTTCCTGAAGTACGTCACCTGATCGCCCTTCAGGTCAAACTTGTGGATCAGAGCTTGTCCATCAAACAAATGGTGGAATGGTTCGTCCCCAACCTCGAAAAGACCCGGACCCATCCGGAGGACGCTTCCTCTGAGCCACGACGGGAAAACACCTGAGGGGACACTTCATCAAAATCATCTGATTATAACATAACACACCTCCCTCCATCATTTATTGTCCTCATATCGACTCTTCTGGTCTTCCGTACATCCTCCTGTTGGATTGAATGTTTATATGGCAAGTCGATTTAACATAAAATTGGTTACAATCCAGATATCTGACAGTGGCTTATGACTAGACATATTAGTAAATTAAGATATCGCTAATTACATTCTGTCAGATTCACTTTTAATTTGTATGAGATTTAATTCAAGACACCTAATGAATTACTGAATGTCTGAAACAGATTTCAAATGTCAACAATTAAAGTAAATTAAAGATATCCGACTTTTTGTTTTGATTGGTTATAATTCTAATTCAAGATATCTTTTATGTATTTTAGTACTTATATATATTTCACAATTCAGTCACATTACTTTGGATTAGCTTCCTGTTTAGTCAAAACGTCACAAATTTATGTTTCATTTTCAAATTTCCATAAATGATAAAAAAAAAGAAAATAGTCATTTGAGATAAATGTAACTGAAGATATTATGAAGAATTATTATTCTCACCAGTCAGAATCTAAATGTAGACTTCCATCCTGAATAGTCAAAATGCATTTTTACATATCTAGAGTATAATTACAGATCATCAAACAAAACCCTTTTGTGATAAAATAGCTTTCTACATATTTTAGCAAAGGACATTTCTGCTAAACAGGCAAAAATACAACAGTTGACATGATGCATAAAGTCCATTTTCACAGCTTGTTGAATAGTTGAAGTTAGTAAAATTAGTTTTTATGTTTATAGTTGTTAATAAATAAATCTCCCATCTGTTTTTTGTGCTGTTTTTACCAGTTATTTTTGCAGAAATCGGCTCATTTAGTTCCTCCACCGTCTCAAAGATCTTCCGGTAACCTGCAGCAGGATGTTCCACTCTGACAACAAAGTTGAAACCACATTGAAAACATCAAACCTCAAACATAACTAAAGCATTAAATCGTGTGAATTTATGTAAGTGTGATTATTTTTGATTTTCTATTTTAAATAAAATTAGAAAACACTCAAATTTATTTCTATATGGTCAAAATGTGTAGTTTTGTAGAAAGAGATTAAGATTTTATCATAACAAAATGTGGAAAAAGCGAATACTTTCAACAGGCCGACGACTGAGAATGTATTTTAATGTGTAAATGTTATTGAGTAACAGTTCTGGAGCATTAAATTGATTCACAAGTCATAATTGTTTACAGTTCCCATCAGTCCTGGCAGCTTCACAACACCAGCTTTCAATTTGTTCTTCCACACCCATTTTACATTCCTTTGTTAGTCTGGACTTTCCATCTGATTTTTCTCTTTAATCTTCCTTTTAAATCTTATTTTCTCTATTAAATATTTTGGAGAAACTTCTCATCTCGTCTGCAGGTTGACCTCTTCTGTGGTTTTCAACATTAAAAAGTTTTATTATCTTTGGAACTGTAAAAGCTGGAATGGTTAGGGCTGTTTTTCCAAATCTGGGAAACTTTCCATCTCATCTTAACACTGCAAAAACAAAAACAGTATTTTTGGTCTAGTTTCTGGAGCAAATATCTTTGTACACTTGAAATGAGACAAAACTAACTTGAAAGTAACTTTTCAGCTAGAAATAGGAGCTTGTTTTAAGTCAATAATCCCTTAATATTGATGAAAAAGTTCTGGTGGCAGATTTTTTTCACAAATGACAGGCCTTGTGCTGTTACCTAGCAACCACAGCCAAGCCCAGCCGGTTACCTAGCAACCCAGTTCTGGTTTCACCAGCAGATTATTTCACTTAATACGTTTTACCCATTTTATAAGTGAAATAATTTGCCTGGTACTTTTTATTAATACCAAGGAATTACTGGCTTAAAACAAGTTCCTATATGTTGTTGAAAAGTTATCTGTAAGTTTGTTTAGTCTTATTTAAGACATTTGTACTAGAAACTACAAGAAGATACTTAAGATTTTGTGTGTTTTCAGTAAAATGTCTGGTTTCATTTCAGAAGACCAAAACACTTTCATACCAGAATTTAATCTGCACCAGAAAAACACAAAACCTTACAAAGTTTTTATTGATTTAGTTTCTAGTGCAAGTATCTTAATACAGTGGAATTAGGACAAAACTAACTCAGAAGTAACTTTTTGTTCCACTGGCAGATTATTTCACTTTTAATGAGATTTTTTAAATAATCTGCCAGTGGAACTATTACTTATCTATATTAAGTACTTAAAACAAGTTACTTCTGGCTGAAAAATTATTTTTAAGTTAGTTTAGTCTTATATCAAGCGTAATAAAACACTTGGTAAGATTTGGTGTTTGGTCTTTCAGTAAAACGTCTCAAAAAGCTGAAACATTTCAACATCAGAACCGACTCTACTGTTTTCTCTCTATTCAGAGTAAATAATGGAAATATTTCCTCACCTGCTGACCATGTTGTTGCTGAATCTCCTCCTGGACTCGACTGCTTCCAGAAGAGACTCTGGTTCAGATTTAAACCACACAAACATTTCCTGCTGCTCCCCCCCATCCTTCCTCACTCCTCCTCCTCTTCTTCTCTTTTCTCCTTTCAAGCCTCCTTTCCTCCCACTTTCCCCTCCTCCTCCTCAAACTTTCCCGTGCCTCCCCCAGTTTCCCCCTGGGCTGAACAGACCAGCTTTGTCTCGGCTCCTTTCAGACGCCAGAACTTCGCCTCCATGTTGGATTTTCTCTCGATCTGGAAACACGACCGAGCTCTCCTCCTAATGATGTGGGTCGCACCAGTAAAGTTGAATTTTAAAACCCGCCGTCCTTTGTAGTTGGATGAACATGCAGAAACAATTAGAGCTGATTAGTTCCTGATGGTTTTCAGCAAACATTTGGGAAACTTTCTGTTTTTTACTTTTGAAGAAAGGAGAGCGAGTCTGAAAAACATCTTAAGTCTCCAACTTTTATAGAAAATATATATAATATTAGATATTTGTTGAAACTGTAACTATGTTATGAGACAAATAATCAGTGAAAAATAAAAAAGGTTTTAACTAGAATCAACCAATCAGAGGCAGGAGGCGGGTCTTTGTGCTGTCAATCATCCAGTCGTGAATGCTAAGTCTAGTTAGCATGGCCACCAATGACAGCAGATATAGTTTCCCTGTAGTTGTTTCTGCCATTACCACATTTAGCTGTGATTACATGAGATTGATTGACAGCGCTAAGCCCTGCCTCCTGGCTCTGATTGGTTGTTTTTGGTGCATTTCTTCAAACAGCAACAGCAGCTCAAGAGCAGGTGAAGGAAATCAATCTTTTCAGCTTATCAAACTATCAGGACAAGTTGAGTTTTAACAAATATGTAAAAATCTCTTTTTTTAAAAATAAAAGTTACAAAGTATGATTCTAGCGCAACAGGGCTGAAGCTAAAAGTGCAACAAATTACATTTTAATTCATTGTTAAAATAAAACTAAAGGTAAAAAAATGAAGCCAGTCCAAAAGACCAGTTAGCTTAAATTTTATTTTATCTAATATCTCTTCAGTACAGGGGCCCTGGCCTCCCGCTGGCCCCCGCCTAGAACTGCCCATACTGTTAAACTTTCATAAGCAAGCAGTTAATTTTAAGAAACTAAAATTAGTTTTTCCTTTCACCACCCTGTAATAATATAAACTGAGAAGGATTATAGCGTCACACAAACCAGGTTTATTTCCCAACATTTGCATAGTAAACATTTATAGGTGCATTTTCACTCCTATGTTCAGTTTTTGACAAAAACACAAAGTATTTCTGTGGTCACTTAACTTCATTTGAGGTATAAACAAACTTCATAAAGTCAAATATGCATTTAGAACAAAAGGGGAAACTAAAAGTAGAGTTTTTATGTATGAAGTACCTGTGAGCATGTAGCATAAAAAGTAACAATTTAGGAGTTTTGATTTGCATTTAATAAATTAAAGGCCTAATTTATAACCACAAAATACTGAATTAAGCCTTAACTAAGAGTCTTTATAACTCAAAAAAGATTAACATTGCAGAGAATGAAGGTTTTCTTCTGAAACACTGAAAAACATTTTCTAACCTGCATATAAAGCAGAAACATAGGACAGCGTATTCGAGCCAATGTAGAAAGAACAAAAACAATGAGTACATTTCTAAAACAAATAATTTTCTAAATAATCTGAGAAATTTTCTAGGGAAAAAAACATGGAAAAGTTGGAAGATGAAAAGTTAACAATTTTTTCATCTTGAAACTCAAAAATCTCAGATTAATCTCAACATTTCTGTTTTTCTATAAAATCTTTGACTTTTCAAACTCAAATTTCTAAGATTTTCTATAAAATTTTAGATTTTTCAAACTCAGAAATGTACAAGATTTTTCTATAAAACTTCTTAGATTAATATAATTTTTTGGGCAGAAATATACTCTTTTTCCGTTTTCTTTCTGCAACTGCCCTAACACGGCGCTATAGAAATAAAAATCTCTGCTCCATTTGAATTATTTCAGTTAAATCTGGAAACATAAAGCCATAACAAAACAAAAACCTCCATTAAAACAAAACGTCCTTGAAAACATTTAAAATAAAAGCAAAAAGTATCATAAAAGATTTAAAACTTTAGACAAATGGAGCTCTTCTCGATGTAATTATTTATATAAGTTAAAATTTAAGCTCTAATGTTTGACATTTCTCCCAGATTTGCTGTAAATGCTGTTTGCAGAGTATTTGAAAACAAAACAAAGTGTGAACTCTAGATCTATTCAGCTGCCTGTATGAGAGACACAATGAACTAACAAAAACAGACCAGTGGAGTTTTCCACCAATAATGTAACAGTTTTGACCGTGATGTGAGCGTCATGGCGTCAGTTCCTGATGCTGAAGGTCTTCTTGATGTTGAGCAGCGGCGGTTTGATCTTTGGCTTGTTGTCGGTTTTGCTCTGTTCGCCGCAGGAAGGGAAGCGGCGGCTGTAGATGTCAGGGTACTGCTTCTGAAACTGAACCACAGACAGATTATAGCGTCACACAAACCAGGTTTATTTCCCAACATTTGCATACTTTTCAACAAGTTATAGGAGCTTGTACATCAATAATTTTTCAATATTGATAAAAAAAGTTCTAGCTCCACTGGCATTTTATTTCACAAGTAACGACCGCTGCGCCGTTACCTAGCAACCACAGTTTGAGTTAATTGGCTGATTATGAGTTTTTAATATTGAATTTTCTCACAAGATTCAGTCCATAAGCTGCTGTGGAAACTGAAGTTGAGGTAAAACTCTGGAGAACAGAATCATTTTGGGTTCTATCTATACTTGTTTTTGGTTCTGGTTCCGTTAGCTGACCTGCTTTAGCTTCTTGCGCCGGTCCTTCTCGGTGAGGTTCTTGTCCGTCAGCAGGATCTCCAGCAGCTCCTCCATGGCCTTCTGGGACGACTCCGCTTTCTGCTGCTCAAACTCGGCGCCGCTTATCTGTTTGCAGAACGCGTACATCGGCATGGGAACGCAAACCGGGTCGGCGCCGTCGCTTGGACCCGAGTCGACAGGAACCTGATGTTGGGGCGGTCCAACAGTCATAAAACAAATGATACATTAAAACGTTTTCATCTACTGCCTCTAGGGGGCACTGTAAAAATATATATATAATATATATAACTTTGTGGATGAGGATTTTTTTTAAAGTGTAAAAAAACTAATTTTGCGTCTCAGATTGATGTTAAAGATTCCAGTTTATACATTTCAACAGTAAAATTCAAGAATTTTTCTCACTTTTCCAGCTCCAAACTTTTGAACAAAAAAATAAATTAATACAAATGAACTAAAAATTATGTTAGATAATTTATTACTGTTATTAATAACTTTTTGTGATAGTATTCTTCATCCTACAGGAGGAACAATGTGAACTAAAACATGACAATATAATATTTTACACAACTGATACATCTGAAACCTAATGAACACGAAATTCCCCCAATTTCAATAAATTTAACATCTAGAATATAAGATACTTATAAGACATTGAGTCATTAGGAATAGTAAATATTATTTTGAAACAATAGTAAATAAATAACCTTAGTGCTCAAATTAAATACTGGAATACAAAATATCTAGAAACTTAAAAGAAAATCTCTAAAAAAAATTTTCATGTTAAGTTTTCTAGAATTTAGAAAATGGAAATTATTTCAGTAATTCTACCTGACATAAAACAAGAAAAGTTGAGTCTGATTAATTTCAGACAGCGTCTTTTTGTTAGGAGTATGTATTCCTGCCACAATAAGCATCAAATCAATTAATTGCATAATAAATTAAAACAAACAATCATTTCCATTTGCATGATTTATAGCTTTTCTTTGTACCAAAAACTGAATGAACAAAGTTTTAATCTGGTTTTTGGTCCCAGATTAAAACTTGTCCTTTTTTTGGAGGACAATTTAGTTTACAGAGACTTCAGAATTCATTTTATTTGTTTTATTTTATTTTGGATATTTCAAATGTCTTCCAGTTCCAGTGATAAAGGTTCACTCAAATTTAAAGTTGATTGATTTTTGTGAATATGCTCTTGCATTACTATAACCATCATATTACTTGAAAATGGTCTCTAAACAACATTATTATTGTTTATCACAGTAACTTCTGGGACAATTTATCGTTAAAAATTTGTTATTGTGTGGATGAAAATATTTGGCTTCAACTGTAAAAAACATTTTTCCAAATTTAGTCTTTTAATCAAATGTTGTATCGCATTTTATTACAAAACTGTGAAGTTAAAATATCAAGCACTTTTCAAATCTTGAAAACGCTGAATATAAACTGAAGCAATGTCGGGGATTCCTCCAGTTTCTCCGTCTCCACGGTAACGGCGTACCTGTACGGTGCGCAGGTAGTGGATGTGGTCCCTGATGGCGCTCCGCAGGTATTCTGGGACGGAGAGGACGCTCTGCTGGTGGTCCATCAGAAACGAGACGAGGCGGGTCGCCAGCAGCTCGTCCAGGTCGCAGTCCTCCGCGCTGCTCAGGACGCAGCCTGAAAACGTGTGGACCATCTGGAAAATACAGAGGAAAACTTCACCAAGCAGTTTGGTCTAGCTTTTAGACCAAATTTATCAGTTCACTTCAAATATCTTTTTAGTCACTAATCTATAATTATTACATTTATTTAGTATAAATTGATTTTAAACAGCCATAAGCTCTGTGGCGGAAAATAGTATTATCTGATAATACATTAAGAGATTATTACCAAATAATCACATTTTATTCCCCTTTTGATTCCAGGTAAATATGTAATATTTTATATTAATCACACCTAATGTTATTTTGTTCTCATATTTTTTTACTTCATGTGAATCAGAATGTAAGTAACATCTAAATTAAGTATTTTAACAAATTTTACATTTTAAAAATGATTAGAAACAAAAATCATGACAATTTAAGATTAAAAAATGTATGGAATTAAATGTTTTTTTGCTTTTATTTCCCCTTCATCTTCCTTCCAACTTTCTGGGAACTGAGAGGCTGCAGTGAAACTCTGTTGCTTTTTTTCCCCACTTCTAACTTAAAAAATAAATAAGTAATTAAAAACGATCATAATCTTTATTCAGTTATCAAACATGTGCTGCTTTTTGTTGCTCCGTGACATAAAACCTCAACAGAAGAAGTTTGGAAACATGTTGGCTCCTCACCAGCGTCCGGGTGCCGATGGCCGGATGGAGGCGCGGCATGTCCACGTTCTGGCTGATGCGGGACGCCATCCTCATGAGGAGCTGCAGCTTCCTGCGGCACGCCGGCGGGAGGAGCAGCGTGCAGAGCTGCAGCGCCTCGATGGCGACGTGCTCGCACTGCGGCTGGAGAACGCCTGCAAGGAGAAGAAAATCAGCATCAGAGACGACATGGAGGCAAAACTGAGCTAAATTATGGATCACATCTATTCATGGTAATTACACAAATGAATAGATGGTGATATTAATAAACTACAACTATGATGCAGAGTGAGCTGGGTAAGATTTAAGATGCAACAATAGCAAGGTATGGATTTTCTCCAGGCCCAAAATAAGAAAAACATTTAAGGAGTTTTTCCCATTTTATAATGGAAATAATCTCCCAATAGAACTAGAACCTTTTTTAAATTAATATTTTACAAATGTTTACCTTAAACAAGCTCATATGTTGATGAAAAGTCATTTGTATGGATCAACATTTGATTTTTTGTTTTGCTCTTTAGTTTATTTTGTTTCCTTGTCATTTATGTAAAGCACTTTGAATTGCCTTGTTGCTGAAAATGAGCTATATAAATAAAATGAACTTACCTTGTAAATTAGTAAACTTGAAATGAGGTAAAACTAAGACATTTGAAGAAGAAACTAAACACCTGGTAAGATTTTGTGTTTTTATAGTGTAGAGTTGTTTTTGAACCATAATAACAGGAACATTAACCAACACATTTGGTGTAAATTTGACATAATTGGTAACTGAACCATGTGTTTAGGATGCAAAGGATGTCAAACTGCCTTATTTCTGAACTGTTCTGCACAAATAAAGTTGATAAGCCTGTTAGGTAGAAGTTAAGAGGCATTAGCCGTTCAAAACATGCAGATAAAACAGAAGCAGCACAAAACTATCCACACTGCATTTAGACAGACATGTTAGCAGGCTGCTTTTGAATTCATTTAAGAAAAAAGTTGTTTGGAAGACATTAGTAGAGATGAGGGTGTTAGATCTGGAGTCGACACACGCAGGCGGGAGAAGGTCTTACTGTGCTCAGGTTTGTGTTGGGGGAGCTGGAAGTTTCTGGCAGCCACGCAGACGGGCAGATTGAACTGCGACGCAGACCGATGCGGCTGTGGTGGCGGCTTGGACACGTCCAGCGAGCTGAGGCAGCGGCGGACGGCGGGCGCCGGGAGCGCCCAAAGGTTAGAGGTACTGGAGGCGGGGGTGGGGCCGTGAGCTAGGGGTGGGCGATACGGACTTTAACTTTTATCACGATGCTACTGAGATTACGGTAAGAATGATTTATTAAACCTGGTAACTGATTCATGTGATTTTGTGTCACTAATCTGCAATCATATTTTCAAATGTATTGATTTTTATTAATGAAAAATCAGTCAAGGAAAAATGATAAAACTAACAATACAGAAAGTTTTGGGAGGTTTTAAACATCATTAACTGGGAATTATCATGACTAGACCTGTTGCAATAAACAATAAACCAATTAATGTCACAATAAATTAAAATGAGATCAATAATTTCCGTTAGCATGATTTATTGTTTCTCTCTTTCATTCTACAAAAATTGCATGATAAAAGTTTTCAGTTTGGTGTTTTGGTCTCACTAGTCCTTTTTTTAAAAGAACAGTATTGTTTAGAGAAACTTCATAATTTACTTTATTTGTTGTTTTGATTATTTATTTTGAATATTTAAAGCGCCTTTCTGTTTCAGCGTTAAATGTTCATTAGAATTGAACATTTATTGATTTCTGAGAATGTGTTCTTGCATTATTATGCTGCTATATTATTTAAACATGTTCTCAAAACAACAGTATTATTGCTTATTGCAATAACTTTTAGGAGAATTTATCATCCAGGAAAATTACTTAATGTGACAGGCCTAATCATGACAATAATAAATTTTAAAAATTTGTATTTTGATTAGTTTTATGACGATAGTTGACGAACGATGCGATGAATGCCCACCCCTACCTTGAGCTTTGGTTGGGAGAGAGAGATGTTGGGAGGAAGACGGAGGATACTGGTTCACGTTGTGGCAGCTGGACCATTTCGTCCCTCCATCTTCTTCTTTGGTTTCCATGACGATGTCCAGGCAGCTGCTGGCGCTGCGAGGCCGGGCCGACGCCTGAACGTCTAACAGTCCAATCCTGGAACAAGTGGAGCGTTTCCTCCTGGTTACAACTCCTGCTGCGTTTTCGTGAACAAAATTTTCCGCTTTGGTTGTAAACGTTGTGTTCAAGTGCCCTTCCTGAGATGGGAAAACAGGATTTTCGTCGCTGGACGGAAAAGGCTGCAGGCTGCGTAGAGGAGGAGAGCGGTCCAGGATGGTTTCCAGGGAGCAGCTTCTTGTGCGAAGCCTAATCGTTTTCAGATTCGTTCCGCCGGCGCCACAGGCGCCCGATTCCTTGCGCGACTGGAGCGTCCCGCTGAGGACGCCCCTCATGGGCGACTCGGCCTCGTCGCATGAGCCCTGCCTGAGCAGCGACAGGAGGAGGCACTCCGTGGAGAGAAATGACGACTTGGCCGACGGCGCCGCAAACAACGGCAGCTCCGAACTCTTCCGCTTCCCACGCTGGAGCGTCGGGGGCGCTGCGACATATCCACACAACACTGAAAGCAGATGCAAACAGGGACACAGGCGGAGAGGCAAGCAGCACAGGAATGGGGTCAAAGGTCAGAGGTCAGCGCAAGCAGAAGGGGAAGGGAGAGGGTGCAGTTAATTCACACTTTTACATCAGTAGCTGCGTTTCCATTATAAATTTATGCAAATCTTTGTTGATATTCCATTACTGTAAAAAAATGTATTTTGTGATTATGATGTTTCTGTTAAACATGTGATTTTAACTTACTTAAAATCACACGCATGTCTGTCGCTATAAGCAATAAATCAATTAATCGCACAATAAATTAAAGCCGACTGAATCATTTCCATTCGCAAGATTTATTATTTTAAGAAGACAATTCTTTGATACTGATAAAAACCCACTACTGGCAGATTATTTCACTTATATTATTATTATTTCACAAGATATTTGCAGTAGAAACTAGACCAAACATACTTAGAAAGATATTGTTTTTTGCAGTGTATGAATAACAAGCAACGTTTTATGAACTGTGGATGCGATGAGCTGCAGATTGTCCACGAAAAAAAAAAGAAAAGAAGAATTATCATGTTCATACTTCTTCCTGTCATCTTATTTGGCGTTTCCTGCAGAAGTGACATCCTGACTTGTCTGATGTGATAAAAGTGTTTCCATACCTCATCCTAGCGCTACAACTTTTTACATCAAAAAACATCAATTGCTGTGTTTATATCAAGTTATTTAATTTTCGTGATTTCAATGGTTAATGGAAACGCAGCTGCTGACAGCAACACAGAAAAAACAACAACAACCAAGACCTCTGTTAGCAGTCAGACAGTTAGAGTCACATCAACAGGGTTCCCCAGCAGCTGAGCGGGTCAGGATGGAAAACGTTGCCTACCCAGAACGTTGATGAACAGTTCGTACAGTTCGTATGTGAGCAGCGGCTGAGGGAGGCTGTAGAAGTAATCAGACACCGTTTTGAAGACGTCTCTCTCGAAGCCGGGGTAGGACGGCTGGTCGCTGTCGTACTTCGGCCCTGAGGATGAACAGAACAAAGTCACCGGCTGGTTTAGGTTTGTTACACCTGCATTGTAAAGATTAGAAACAATTTTGTTTGGAGATATGTCCCGGTAAAAAAAAAACAACGTGAACCCCTTGCGTGTTATTGTTCACGTCCGGAAATTTTGCGCATGCGCACAACGCTGGCGGGCTTGCGCTAGTCATAGCCGCGCTAGAGCAATTCCTTCAAATAAATAAGACTTGGATGTGTAGTTATTATTAATTTAAGGCTATGATCCACTGCAAAAGGATAAATAAAGCATAAAAACCATTGAAGAGCAACTTAAAGCCACTCATATTCTTATTTTTTCTCGCCCTCTGTGTCGGCTACGGGATTAGCTGCCGCTGCTATTAGCTAAGCTAACACAGCAGTTGGTTGATTAGCTAATGTAAACGCCTGCTTTCCTGATTACTGTCAGAATTGGTGTGAGTTCCTCCCCACCCCCCTTTTCTTTTTAACTGAACCGAAACACACATATTTCCACATCACACCTAAATGTTACTGTTGTCAAAGTTAAGCTAGCATAACTGACCTACTTCCCTCTTCCTCACCATGTTTTTCTCTTTATTAAAACTTGTTCCTGTCCGTGTTATCTAGTTATGTAGTTGTTGTAGTGTTGACAATTAGGAGCAAAGCACTGCCTCCTTTTTTCTATAATGCATACATTTAATATTTAGCGTGTTATGTTGAAACTTGTCAGCGAAAACCCAATGCTAGTCAACATTAGCGAGCAGCTTTTCGCCCTCCAGCCTCGGAAAACTCCTGCATCATTAAGGCCACATTTTCCTCCCATTTCAAATAAAACAATCTTATTTGTTAAAGTAATTTTCACATTTTCTTGATGAAAAACGTTTGTCATGCACTTCCGGAAATAATCTTGGATGACAGTAATCCCCCCCAAAAAATCCAGCTCTCCACCTCTGTACCCACAATCCATTGCTGTACTTCTGTTTACTGTTAGTCAACAGCTGTTTGCTGTTAGTCAACAGTGAACAGTTGACAAAACCCACATTGCCTGAAAACTAGAATCATTATGATGTAATGTAAAGCGTTTTCTGAGTAATCTGTTGTACTTACAGTTCGCCAGGCTCTTCATGGCGGACAAAACCCAATGAGGAAGATCATCTGGAAAGACCAACAGGTTAGACTGACCAAGGAATTCATTACTGCTGTTTCCTTAATAGGGGAATTTTTATTATTTTTTCAGCAGAATTTGAACCAGGTAAAACTGAAACTACCACTTGAGGAGCTCTGAGTAAAACACATTTACAGACAAAAAAATGTTTAAATCATAAATGCAACATTTATGATATAAATAAACTGCATTATATTTATGATACAGTTTTGGTTTAATTACTACTCTGAGTGTATTGTTCTTTCAGCAAACGGTCTTTTTTGAATCTATATACTCCAGTATTAATCGATTACTAAACTCATTGATGATTATTTTAATAATTAGTTAATTGTTTCTGTTTCTTTGAATCTAGATCTACCAGGTGTGTGAATAATTAACTGGGTGCGGTCCATCACTCACTGCTCTTGTCCTCCAGCGTGACGACTCCGTGTTTGTTGACGTTAGTCATGTTGTGGATGATGTTCTGAGGGTTTACATGCCGCTGGTCCAAAACCTCATCCAGAGAAGAGACGCCCAGAATCCTCTGCAGGCTGGAGAAACAACAAACTTTTCCATCTCATAATAATATGGATTTCTGCGCTCTGATGCAACATTACATCTGTGAGTCTGGTTGTTCAGTGTTTGTGTTTTTACTGCGTCAGGGTGACGTCTCTCCAGATTTCCTGCTCATCCTCCAGCGTCAGCTCTCGTCTCTGGTGCTGCTGCTCTTCTGCCGGCGGATTTGATTCGTCTCGCTGCGTTAGGAGCGCAGGATCTACGTTCTCCTAAAAACAAGTTGGAATAAAGTATTTATATCTCTGTAGTTATGCTGCTAGGGCTGTCAGACTGTTTTCTACCAAAAACTAAAGGACAAAAATCTTCATTCTGGTGCTTTTCTTATTTTGAAGAACAATTTTTCATAATAAATTTTATTTGTTGTTTTGTTTATTCATTTTAGATATTTAAAATGTCTTCCAGTTCCAGTGTTAAATGTTCAAGAGAATTGAAAGTTTATTGATCTTTGAGGATGTGTTCTTGCATTATTACGTCATTATGCTACTTTAAAATGATCTCAAAACAACAATATTGTTGTTTATCGCAATAACTTCTGGGGAAATTTATTCCATTGACCATATAATTGGGCAAAATGAAAATACAAAAAGTCATTCATTTTAAAACAATGTTATCCCTGGTACTGACCAAATGATCTGACTTCAGAGTGTGAGAATAAAAACTTGTTTGTGCGTTTTTATAAACATCTGGTTAGTCCTAACCATGAAGTCTTTCTCCTGCTTCTTGATGTTCCTCAGTCGGAAGAAACCGTCCCGGTCCCGGAGCGACGGCCGCTTCTTTATGGACCTGGAGCCTGGTACCGGAGCTGGACACGGGATTGGTTTCAGAGGAGAAGTACACGGGAATCTGAAAAAACCCCCGCACATGAACAACTTAACTTTGATTAAATCCCAGTTTAGGTTACGTGTGTTTTTAAAATATGACAATAAAATCACCTGAAGAGCATGTGGTTGTCCTCCAGGTCCTCCGTTCCCCAGCGGCCCTTCACGTCTTCAATCACATGGTTCTTCAGGAACTTCTTGAGCAGCTGAATGGTTTGCTGTCTGGTGACTTCGGGGCCGAAGTTGCTGTTGCTCTGGAGCAGCTGGTGCAGCCAGTCCACGGCGGCGGCGGCCGTGAAGCAGGACGCGTGGTGCCTGAAGTTCTGCCGGTGCTTCCTGACGGGCATGCCGGCCCGGAACAAACGCGTCACCTCATTCCACTGAAAGAAAAACACAGACAGATAAGTAGTGATGCACCGATTGCAGTTTTCTGGCCGATCGCCAATTACCGATTTAAAAAAAAAACAGAAACCAGAATAGCAACAATTATTCCTACTGATGCAAAAATAGTCAAACACAATAAGTATTACAGTTATTTTGATCTACAGGCAAAAGCAAAAATGTTGAATAAACACTGTGCACGTGAGAAATGCAAAAAAAATGGTAACTGTTTCAGTTATTGTTTTTTTCTTGATTTTTTAAAATTTCTTTAATAGAACTATGAGTACTGTCCTGTGAATTGTAAAGTAAGATGTTTTTCCCTGCTTACTTGTCTTAAGTCACAGAATGAAATTTAGCTGTAATTTACACCGCCATGAATTGTGGTAATGTTGATTAATGTGCACTGTCCTAATCAAATACATTTAAATTCAATATAGTTGCACAGTATTATTTTTTTCTATGCTTAATGCAGATTTTTTTTTTTACGTTGTGTGTATTTTCATACTTCAATTTGCCTGTTACTTTTCTGCCAACATACCTGAATGTTCCCACTTGAAACAATGAAGAAAACGGTTGTTGTTGTTTTTTTTGCTTTACTTTAAATGCATTTAAACATTGTATTATAAAACATCCTTGCATGTTTTAATCAAGAAAGTCTGAAACTTAAGTAAATTAAAATGTACAAAGTTAACCAAGCATGATAAACATTTAGTAAGCTAACTGCTAAAGTATTTTTAATTTACTCTTGAATAGCTGCTGGTTTTAAAGTAAAGGAATGTTTTTGAGAAAAAGTAAAAGAAACAAGCGTCGTTTTAGTTTAAGTTCTTATTAAAATTAATTTATCAAAGAGGTCTAAGCAACTGTTACTGCATATTTGAAACGAAAACACCAAAGCTTTTCCGTTAATAACATAATTAGCCAGGTCTCATTCTGCTCTATAAACAACAAAAACTCACCAATTTTGTAGCTCGATAGGGTCCAGGAGTGATAATGTGAGTGTCCATGTTTAATAATAACAACACGGAGTTCTTTCCACCTTATCCAGAGTAGAGAAACAGCGTAGAGTCCATTCTTTGGAGAAATATCTGTCGATGTTTTGCGACTAGCTAACTAGCTGAAGCTCATCGCTGGCTGCTCCCCGTCTGTTCAAAATTACGAGCCGTCCGCTTCTGGCAGCTGATTGGACAGCGCTCAAACCACGTGACACGCATTCGCTTCCGGAAGCTGGAAAAGGGGAAAAAGGAGAATATCAAAAAAAGAAAAATAAATCCACAAAAACTTCTTCCAATCAGCATAAGTTTCACAAAACAGGTAATTAATAGACAATTATGCCTGTTTTTTTTATTGTAACAATGAGCATTTATTCACAGTAATTAAAGGTAATGAGTAGGATTTTATTTTGCAGTACTTTAGTTACCTCCATATTTATCTTGTACATAAAAACCTTGTTTAAAGACTGTTTTAAATATGCTGCACTTTGAAATCATAACATTTGGTGGTAGGTTATATTATGTTAATTATACATTATATTCCTTATTTTATTACCTAGCAAACAGCAGTTAAATCAGCTCCAATTACCAACCAAATAACAAATTCTAGGTAATATACTACTAAATCATCCCTTCTGACTGCTGTTATTTTTCTTGATATATATTTGCTTTGTTAGTGTTAATATTTCATATGTGGACCACATGTTCTAAGCTTTATGTAATTTTATATATCACCAATTCACATAAAAAAAACTTTGCAAGAAAAAAGTAATAATTTCAATTCAGTCAAACATTCTGCTTTTAAATTACTGACAAGCTGCTTTTCTTTTCTTTGGTCTTCATTGTGTTGTTTGCTGGAGTTCTCCAGCAAATCTCCACTAAATGCTTTGAAAGCATTTAGATCCAATTAATTTTATTTATGGTTTTTATTATATAAGAGGGTCTATTACAATCGTATGTCACTTTTCATATTTTTATTATAGTGGTGTCACAAAATATTGACAAGTTTAAGTCAATATTTTTGCAATAGTAATAATATATTCATTTAGTGTGTGTACACTGTAGGCAGTAGCAAATGGTCAAGCAGAAGGCAAAGTTTCATTGTAAATTCAATGATTATCTGCCTTCAAACATGTTTTAAATAGGATCTCAACACAAAAGAACAACCAGCGTCTCTTGCCGTGACCCGGATTCGAACCGGGGTTGCTGCGGCCACAACGCAGAGTACTAACCACTATACGATCACGGCGAGCTATATAGCTGGATGGGTGTGCGGTGGTCCAACGAGAAATACTTCCCTTTATTCAACGAAATCGTTTGTAGCAATTTGGGTGGTGATGAAGCTGAAGTGAGACTTATTTAATTCGATTTTAAACTATTAAATTGGCCTGTGCAATGACAGGTTTCGAATTAGGACAAAGATTGTGAAAAATAGCATGTGTCACGTATTTAAAAATTTGGGATTAGCAAGTAAAATAGATATTTTTGTTTAAATAAAATCACTGTCCTCGTCAGAAAAATGTATGCATTTAAACACGGACTAATTTGTACAACTGCGTTTGTCTTGGATAATATGTATTCAAAACAAACAGTAAATTACTCGTTTGCGTTGAGTTGAAAAAAATAATACATGTGGCCCCTCTTCTTTTACTGTTAATCTCTGAATGTAGGCGTGGACTACGGTTGTTTAAACATGTATTCGGACACTGATTGGTTCTCAATTAGTTGCCATCCGCCAATAAAAAACAAAAGAAGAAGAAGAAGAAGATTGGTTCTCAACAGTGCGTCTTTGTATTCTCTCTCCTCATTGGGCATGGAGCAAAAGCAGCTGGCTTGCCATTGGCTGATTTTCCTTTTGGCAGAATTTGAAATAATGCTGTGTTTAACGTTTGTTAGTTGGCGTGTCTCAGACCCGAACACGTACTAACTGGATTTGCTTTGCACAAAACGTTGATTAGAATTCCGTAACATGTAGTTTGTCTCGAATCGCGTTTTTATTGTCTTAAAAAATGGCTGAAGCGGTAACTTCAGCACAACGGGGACTTCTGGATATCAGTCCGGGGAAGAAAATGGATGCGAATAAGGAGAACGACGTTCCAGTTTTGAGTCTCATTCAGTTTTCAAAACCACCTTTTGTGTCTTTTGGCACTGTAAAGTTGGGCACCTCGAAATTCGCTGTTTTGCAGATTGAGAACCCGATTGAGGATGCAGAAGCGGAGGTTACAGTAGAAAAGATCCCGTCAAATAAAGGTTTTTCTGTGGACCAGAACACGTTTACGATCCAGGTAACTGTTTTACTTTATCAATATTCAAGCCACTAGCTTGGAACATATACTTTTGAACCTCAGGAACACTATTATTTTTTATTGTGGATTTGCAATGTTCCTATTTTCTCTCCGTGTTTCGTGTTTGCAGCCTCTGAGCTCATTCAGTTTGAGGATAAGTTGGACCCCAACAGAAGAAGGTGGCATCAGAGAGGTGATCTCGTTCAATGCGAATGGAGTTCTTAAACATCAGGCTGTTCTGCTGGGGAGAGCAGAAACAACAAAAAAGAAAAAGGTAGCTGCACATTGAAACTGCCCTGCAGATGTTAGATGCACCTCTGCTCCTGAACACCTGATTCAAATGATGGCATTAACCTGTTCATCACCCATTTATTTAAGCCAGAGACTGAAAAACACTGGTATAAACCTGTAATTTCACAACTGTAGAAATAAACACCAAGGTGCTTTAAGGTTAAGTCTAATCTTAAATGCGAAACTAAAAAAAAACTGTTGTTTTAACCACTACCATTGTTTCTGAAGCTGCTTTTAAACAAATCTAAACTTGTAATCTGATATTTTTTATTCAGTTCAGTTTTTTTTCTTTTTATAGCTCCGACTCTCAAAAATCTTTACACCAAATTTTGTCTGTAAGTAGTCTGGTCCATTGCCTTCCTGTGTAAAACCTCACTTCCAACACATTCGGGGTTTTCTCCCATTTACTGGGATTCCCTCAGGTAGAGTTTCTACTGGCCAATCAGAGAATGATGATGTCGATTTTCTGTACTCTGTTTGTAGCTTAAGCAATGGCAGCGGAGGAAGTGAGAAGCCTTCAGTTTGCGTTGGCCACATTTCCAAATATTGAATTAAGATTAACAACTATTTTGCTCTGCTTGGCACTTAGGGTAAGATTCCTAGCATTGAACTCGCATTACTTAAGTCACAGACAAACATTAGCGTTTGGGTAAAATTTAAAACTTAAACAGAGTCCACGCCTCTAAGTCGTTTTAAACATATATTTTTTTGTGATGTGTAAAGAGTTTTATGTCACAACAAACAGTTTAACATGAAAGGAACATAGAAAGTCTTTGAAAAACATAAAGATTGTGTCTGAACAGGGCCGGATTCAGAAGAATGTGGGGCCCCTGGGCTCGATCCAATTTTGGTACCCAATCCACCAAAAATGTATTTTTACATTTGATGGGTAGAACATGTTGCTGGACACAAATTAATGGACTCTTGGTTTAAAAAGTCTGGCAGATGGCTGATATTTTTTATTTTTTTGTGTGTGTGGAAAAGTGGCCTTGTCCAAAATGTCATGATTATGACGTCACAATTTGCAGACAGCCCATTACCTAGCAAACAAAGCCTCATTATTAGAAGACAAGCACATTTATAGGCGAACTTGCAGTATATTCATTTTCCTTATTGTTAAATTAGCAAAAAGGAGCAAAAATTAGGCAAGCTAAGATGCAGAAGAATAAACGTAGAACTGTCTGGAGCTTTTCTTCAATGTTGGATGATAGTGTAACTTAACTCTAACTGTTTTTGTTCTTACAGAAGAGCTTATGGGATTCTATCAAACACAAGAGAGGGATGGAAAAAATACAAACGCCATCAACGAGAACGGCGTGTCCACGGAAGATGGCAGGAAACAAAACCTTCCAGGTGTCGCGGCAGCCACAGTATAAGCGGGAAAAGGTGCGCAGCCCGCTTACTTCGCTCAACAAGGGCAACGGCGTCATGAAGGAAAATCTGCTTCAAGATCGCTGCTTGGAACCAGTGGACAAGAACACATCGAATCCGGGTCGACGGTCCTTTGTCTTGTCGGATCAGGGAAACGTTTCCCCAGAAAGGAAGAACTCGTCCGTCGTTCTTCTTGTCCCGACTACAAAGGTTGTCCACTCAGGCCCTGATGGCGTCACAGAAAATCCTAAAAACAATGAACTGACTAAATTATTTGACAGGACTCTGTCTCCAATTGGTACGCCAGAGATGTTCAAGAAACTGATGCCTCGTATTGAGTCCGGCAGCCCGCTTACTGCACCTGACGGCGACTCAACCGGATCCTCTCTTCCATCTTTGAAGGATGCTCTGGTTCTGATAGACTCTGACCTCGGACATTTTGATACCAGTCCAAGAAATACAAGTTCTAGCTGCGAGTTTTCAGATTCTCTGGAGTCTAAGAGCGGAAACGCACAGCCTCACGAGCCAAGACTCACGTTTTTTGTCAGCAAAAAGATTGTTTCAAAGGTGGAGAAGGTTGTAGAAAAGGAAAAGGTGAAGTTTTCTTTCACATCTGCCACTGTGACCAAAGGCAAAGCGTCTGTGGAGGTCGGCAGTCCTGGAGGGAGGAAAATCAGGAAGTCATGCCGACGGCTACTGGAGAAAACGCTTGAACTCTCTGACGGTGGTAGCCAGAGCGACTCCGGTCCAGGAACTCCGAGCCTTCCCATCATAGATGCTGAACAGTGTGATACTGGACATGAATTCCTGGATTTCACCTCCTCCAGCCCCAATCAAAGGTCTTCCGCTCCAGACACGGCGCTGTCTCGGTTCTCTGCCACCTCTTCACCGCTTCACGCTCCTCCCGCTGCCAGCTCGTCGTCCTCGTCTGACTTGTCCCCAGCTGGTTCTGCTCAGGATGACTTGTTCCCAGTCCAGTTGGCAGCGAAAAGCAAGAAGAGGAAGAGTGATGAGTTTTCGAGAGCCGATTCCACCAAGAGCGAAGACTCAGGAAAGCTGCAGCGGGTGAAGAGGAGTCGGGTTGTGGTCGGGAAAATTGAGCCGCCAGCGTTGGTCCAGAGCAGGAACACAACTCAGCGGGAGAAAGTCACAAGTGAGCATTATGCAAAGTCAACTTTTTTGAGCTTCATATGTTGTAATTAGGCCTGTTACGATAACAAATTTAGCTGGATGATAAATTGTCCCAGAACAACTGTAATATTGTTTTTTTGAGACCCTTTAAAGTAAAATGATGGAATAATAATGCAAGAACACTTTCATAAAGATCAATAGACTTTAAATTCTAATGAGGCGCAGCTCCTCCTCCACTCAGCTCCTTCAGACTAGTCAGCAGCAATTAGCAAACACCTGGTGGAACTGAATCAGCTGAGCTTGTTATAGGAGCTGCTGCTCAAAGCAATGCTGGTAAAAACGTTAAAGGGTTAATAGAGGAGCCATGTTGGAGGCGGAGTTTCTTAAAGAGACAGAGGCCCAAAACATTAAATCAGGAAGTAAAATTTCTTTCAACCCATTTGATATATGTAGCATTTCTATAACTAAAGGTAACAGTGGATTGTGCAATAAAATGGCACACTACTGCCTCTTTAATCTTTTTTTTTTTCACTTTTCTAAAGAAGAAATTACAAATGTTATAACAAATTTAAAAAGTTGCTTTTATTTTTGTCATCCCTTCTGCATGTTGTATAACAGAGAATCACAGCCAGACTACAAGAATTTAGTCATAATATCAGCAGAATACAGGCACAATTTTACTAGAAGAATATCGAAGACATTTTAATAAAAAATAAACTTGGATTTTTTTTTTTTGTGCTGGAGTTCTGAAAATTAGTACTTCAGTATCCTAATACTACGACTTAATTCTGACTTACCCAGCAGTAATTGTGTGACAGTTTGAATAAAGATGAGTAATTAATCAATCTTTGTTTTCTGCCTAGACCTGACCCAGTCTGTGAGGACGGCAAAGTCTGCAGCTGCTTCCAAGGCTAAACGTTCGAGCGCCAAAGTCGCCACCAGAAGTATAAATCTGCACATCTTAATGTCATCTGGGGGCATTTGATCTGTTTTCTTTTTGCAGTTTACTGAGGTATTTCCCTTGTCTTCTTCTTCTTTAGGTGCTTTGACTCCGAAGGCGTCCGTTTCTCAGTCTATGAAGATCTCAAAAGTGGTTGCTGTAGCTCAGTCGAAGCTAACGTTCATCAAACCAAAACAGACAGGTGTGTACGGAAGAGGATTAGGGCCACAGTAAAAAATAAAAATTAACAAATTATTTTTTTATCACAGAATTTTTCACAAAATTTAGATTTTTTTCCCCCTGAATTTTGACCTTTTCTTTTTATATATATTTTTTTCATAGAATTTCTATGGTTTTATTTCACAAAATTTAGCTTTTTTTTTCCCCACATGGAATTAAATTGTTATTGCTCTGAACTTCAAATGTTGGTTTTCCCTCTGAATTTTGACTTTAATATTTTAATTTTAACTTTTTTTTGAGGAATCTTTCTAGAAATTTTGACTTTATTTTCATAATTCAGATTTTGCTCTCAGTTTGTCTCCTGGCATCTTCAGAGACAGAAATGCATGTTATGCAGGAGAACTTAATTTTTGAAAAATGTGCTGGACTCCACTGATTTTGTTTTTTCTGTTTTTCATGGCAGATTAGTCAAAATATTGAAGAAAAATGTCAAACTTTCTTTTTAGCGGCTCTAATCTGCGTCAGACATATAATTGAGTTTTTTTCTCCTCATCTTGGGGATTTTATTTCGTTTTCTGTGTTGTTTCTGTCGTTTTTAGCTTTGCCGAGACACCCGATGCCGTTCGCAGCCAAGAACATGTTCTACGATGAGCGCTGGATCGAGAAGCAGGAGAGAGGATTCACCTGGTGGCTCAACCACGTCCTGACCCCCGACGACTTCAAGGTCAACACCGAAGTGGCTAAAGGTAGCACGGCGCTGTAATACTTGGCTATGGACGAGCTAAGTTTTAGGTTACAGATGAATAATAAAATGTTTTTTATTGTCAGTGAGCGCCGTCTCGCTGGCGCTGGGCGGCAGGGATGACCTCAGCGTTCCCAAAGCGCCCACCAAGGAGGAGATGTCCTTCAGCACCTACACGGCCAAGAGGAAGCTGAACCGCCTGCGCCGCGCTGCCTGCCAGCTGTTCACCTCGGAGGTCATGGTCAAGGCCATCCAGAGGCTGGAGCTGGAGGTGGAGGCCCGGCGGCTGCTGGTCCGCAAAGACCGCCACCTCTGGAAGGACGTGGGTACGACGCCGTGACGGCCATTTTAAAATGTTCATTCAGTCTGAAGTACGACTGCAAGACGTATCACGATAATTATTGATTCGTTTTTCAATATCTGAAATACAGCCAAACTGGTGGCGCGACATTTCCTGTTTTATCCATTTTCACTCCACGCTGCTGTGAGACGTGGAGCAGAAACTTTAAAAACTGCTACTGCACATGTAGTTGCTAGGCAACCGAACTTGAAACTGCTTCTTACCCAGCAGGTTGTTGCTAGGCAACCAAAGAACGAGTCAGTGAGTTCATGCCACCAACCTAGCTTAGCTCGCTGTGAGAGGTTGAGCGGCTAACGCCTTTCCTCTGCCTACATCCCCCAGAATGCCTTGCAGGTCTAGATTGAAGTTCAGTTAATATTCTATATATAATCTATTGATATTGATTACGCGTTTATCACAGTAAACATATTATTGTTGTCCAGCTCTAAGTCTGAGATGTTTGTTGTTGTTTTTAATCAGGTGAACGTAAGAAAGTCCTGAACTGGCTGCTGTCTTACAATCCGCTCTGGTTACGGATCGGCCTGGAGGTAACTCGCTTTAATAGTTCTGGATTTTTAAAGCATTTAAAAGTAGCTATTAAATGCACCAAGGTGCTGTACAGTATTCATAGTTTTTCTTTACAGTTTTATTTCATTGTGACATTTTGTCAGATTCAGCCTTAATTAGTTTTTATTGGGTTCTAGTTTCCTTAGTTACTATTAGCTAAGTAGTCCTTAGTTTTAGTTGAGGTTTTATTATTTATAATAGTAGTTTTAGTTTTTTCATACTTTTTTATTTAATTTTGCACCTAAACATTAACTAAAACAGGGCCGGCACAAACTTTTTGGGGGGCTGAGCAGATTTTTAATGTGGGGCCCCCAAGACCTCAGATATCTATGGAAGAGGATTGGGGCCAATGTTTAGGAAAAAAATGACTTCTGTTTTTTCCCCACAAATTTTGACTTTATGTCCACAGAATTCTGGACTAATTCTCCATTTGTAGAAGCTTTTAGTTTGTATCATCCAGTGTTATTTTACATATATATTTTATCATGCTAACTTTTTTGAGGTGTTTTTTTTAAGCTAACGTTGTGCGTCCTCAGACTATTTTCGGGGAGCTGATCTCCCTGGAGAGCAACAGCGACGTTTTGGGTCTGGCCATGTTCGTCCTGCAGCGCCTCCTCTGGAACCCGGACATCGCTGCAGCCTTCAGACACGCCCGGGTGCCTCACTTCTACAAAGACGGTAAAATCAGAGAGGCGCTCTGATGTACTTTAGAGGCGATCCATTCATCCGAATCAAATTGGTTAGCAGCTTGTTGGAGAACAGACGCATTAAGATTTTATAAAGTTTGTTTTTTTTCTTATTTTTGTTTGAGTATTGTATAAAAGTACCATGAAGGAAAAAATAAAAGCCCAACAGGGGGTCATAATTTTTAATTTTAAAGTCAATTATCAGAAAGTAAGGTAAATAAAGTCACGATGTTGAACATCTAGAAGCATCTGGTTATTTGACCTCAGTGTTTTTGACTTAAAAAATCGAGTTTTTATAACTTTAAAGCTCATAATTATGACTTCCTGTTGGGCTTTTATTTTTATTTCATGGCAGAGATTTTATTCCATACATGTTCAGATGTTTTCTCTGATTATTTCTTACTGCATTATTAACCTTTTATGGTTGCCATGACTACCTCATTTCCGCTGCAGGCCATGAGGAGGCGCTGTCCCGCTTCACGCTGAAGAAGCTTCTGCTGCTTGTCTGCTTCCTGGACAAAGCCAAAGAATCCCGTCTAATCGAACACGACCCGTGTCTGTTCTGTATCGACGCAGAGTTCAAGGTGAGCCAAGGTCGTGTCTCTCAGCTGTATGAAACCTAAAGGTCGCACCGTTTACAGAAATGTCAGTTAATGTGCATTGTCCGTATCAGATAAATTAAAGTTAACTGGAGTACACACTCACTAAAAGAGCTGAAAATGTTTTAGCCAAAGCTTGTCACCTGGTTTAGATTCATTATATGTATAAATGACTGTTTAAAAAAAGGAATTCAATTATTTGCATCTTTTGTATTTCTATTGCATAAAAATCTTAAGTGGTTCAAAAACAAAATCTGTTCCTTTCAATCATTTACTAAACTAATGAAGTTTTAGTCCTTATGCAGACGCTCATATTGAGTTAATTTAGTCAATACATATTGCAAAAACTACAGATGTGGTAGGATTGAGCGATTATGGCTTATTTATTGTAAATGCCAAATTTAAAATTTAATTTCCAATTTTAAGTTTGTTTTTTCCCATAATTGTTTCCTTAAAACAATAGAAATGACAGAATGTCTGAAACTGAAAAACTCAATTTTATTTTGAAAATCACTACATAGCTGTAAAAGAAGATGGTCGCCTCATTTTCCCAAAAATTAAATATCCAAGACCATAAAATTCAGTTAATTGATAAAATCTGCGTATTTTATCAATTAAAATACATTTTACACTGAATTTCCTTACATTTCTGTCCATGTTTCACTCGTTGATGGGTTTTCCTCTCTTTAGTTTACAGGATTCTCTGATTTAAATCTTCTCTCCGTGTGTTTTGTCTGGTAGGCGAGTAAGGACCTGCTGCTGGCCTTTTCCAGAGACTTCCTGAGCGGAGAGGGCATCCTGCCGCGCCACCTGGCCTACCTGGGCCTGCCCGTCTCCCACGTCCAGACGCCGCTCGATGAGTTCAACTTCGCTGTGAAAAATCTGGCCGTCGATTTGAAATGCGGCATTCGCTTAGTGTGAGCGGGACATCTTAAATTTTAATGTTTGAATTTATGGAAACTCTGACAAAGTTGAGACTAAGCTGCAATTTCTAAGTTGTATCACAAATTGAAACAAGCTCAATAATTTTAATTTGCATGATTTATCATTTTTCTTTCTGAAATTTGATTAAAAGTAAAAATAAAAAATTAGGTAAGAAATATTGAGCATGTTGTAATGTAATAAAATTCAATATTTTTAATGTTTTGTTTCCTGTCCAGTCGTGTGATGGAGCTGCTCGTACAGGACTGGAGTCTCTCGGCGAAGCTGCGTCTGCCGGCCATCAGCCGACTCCAGAAAGTTCACAACGTTGACGTGGCGCTGCAGCTGCTGAGAGGCAGAGGCATCGACCTCCAGGATGACGGCGGTAACCAGCTGCTGCAGCGCTTACAAACCAAACGCTTCAGTTTTTATCCAGGACTTCAGTTTGAAATCTTTGAAAATGTTTGAATGTCAATGAGATGTTTTCAAGGTTTGGAAAGTCCTTGATTTCTGTGTGAAGTCCTTGAAAATGTTTGATATTCAAACTGCACAGTTTTCTAATAAAGTCCAATATAACATTTGATTTAAAGTCTAAATCTACAGTCGAAACCAGATATTTTTATACAACTAATTAAAAGACAATTTCTTTTCACTGTCTGAAGTTAAACCAGTAAATTTAAGAACTAGGGTCATTTACCTTAACAAGATTTTTTTTTATTTTTTTTTTTACCAAAGTAATGAATATTTATTATTCCTAATGATTCAATGACCTACAGATCAGTTTAATTGAAATAATGGTTAACTTATATTTTAGATTAAAGCAGGAGATTTTCTTGTTAAATTAGTGTTTTGCTCTCAGACCAGTCAGGTTTCAAAACATGACATTTTGTTACATTTTTGTCTATTTAGCTATAGAATGTAAAATACTACCAAAGGACATTACTAATTACAGTAATAAATGATATTGTATAATAGTGAAATGAATCTATTTTTAGTTCATTTCTATTATTCTTATCTCCAAAGTTTGGTGCTGGAAAAGTTAAAAAACTTCCCTTGAAAAAGGCTGAAAAGTTTCAGTGGGGAAAAGTGTGTGAACCCTGTTATTTTCTTAATATTTTTGTTGTTAGGCTCCGTCATCGACTCCAGAGATATTGTTGACGGCCACAGAGAGAAAACGCTGAGCCTCCTGTGGAAAATCATCTTTGCCTTTCAGGTGAGAATCTGCTTTCAGATGCCAGTAACCAGGTTGCATAATCGTCGTTTTTCTGAATGTTTTATGGTGACGTCTGCTGGTCGAAGGTGGAGGTGATCCTAGATGAGGCTCAGCTCAGGGAGGAGGTCGACTTCCTGAAGCGAACTCTGAGGACCAAACGCAGACTGGCCCTGGTCCGGGCCGACCGGGCCGGTCAGCCGAGCCCGGCGAAGACCAGGCCGCCGTACAAACACACGAGCGCCAAGATTACACTGCTGATGGACTGGGTCTGCGCCGTGTGCGACTTCTACCACATAAAGGTGAAAATGCTTTTCTTTATAGGCGCGTTGCAGCGTGACATCAAGTATGAGAGGGAGGACGAAGAACTGTTATCATCCAAGACTATCATTGGAATTGGCTGATAAGCTGTCAACATGTAATGAGCTAAATCTTAAAAGTACGTCTGATGTATAAAAGAAAAAGGGACACAGTGCTTCGCCACTGATTGTCAACACCGACAACTAGATACTAGATACTTTTTCGGTCAAGAAAAAGTTTTAATAAAAAATAATAAAAAAAAATAGCGAAGGAATGGAAGCAGGTCAGTTATGCTAGCTTGACTATGACAACCTTAACATGTAGATGTGCTGCAGAATTCTGTGGGTTTTGGTTCAGTAACAAAAAATAAAAATTTAAAAAGTGGCCCACAGCCAAACTCTCTGACAGATCAAAATTAGCTATTAGCAGCGGTAGCTAATAGCAGCAGTAGCTAATCTACAACTGGTGTTAGCTTAGCTAATAGCAGCGGTAGCTAATGCAGCACAGCGATCACTTATTAATGTGGGGGGAATGTTTGAGTGTTTTTAGTGTTGAATGCACTAGTGGAGCTGTTGTCAGTCAGTTGCTATGGCAACGGGTCTGTGGGTAGCTGACACGCAGAGTGAGAAAGACAAAGGTTTTGAGTTCTTCTTCTGCAATATTTTTCCCTTTGTGGACTGCACTAAGCTAACAATACTTACGTCTCTAGGTTTGTTAACGGAGTTGTTCCACCGCAGCAGCGCAGCTACAGATGGCATGTGAAAGAATCGTCTTTTTGCCCTCCAACGTTGTGCGCATTCACCAAATTACCGGATGTAAACAATAACATGAAACATTTTTAGAGAAAAGAAATATTAACAATTGGAGAGATGCAAAGTAACTGGCTTGCCTATAAACAGTCAAGATTAAACATCTTAAGTGAGGATTATGTTTGAGTCTCGTATTTATTTGTGATTCTTGCCTAATAAAACCAAGCGGCGCACTAACCTGTGTTTCTGTGTGCAGGTGGAGAACTTCACCGTGTCGTTCTCTGACGGCCGCGTCCTCTGCTTCCTGCTGCACCACTACCACCCCGCTCTCCTTCCAGACGCCTCCGTCAGCCAGAGAACCACGCAGACCCTGGAGTGCGCCACCAGGGGGCGCCTGGAGCTAAACTGCTCCGCTAGCGACTCTGACGGCTCCTTCCACTCGCCAGCGGAAATGGATGGTAAAGATCTGATCTGTGCAGAAACGCAGCAAAAACCAGAAATAATTATCAAGTATTTTGGTCTAAATCAGGGGATCCTGGGAGCCATTTTGGCCGCCGGATGATTTTTGCCTGATAATTATGGAAAGGAGCAAAACATTTGAAAATAAAATCTGACTTAAAATAATGTTAGCTAAAACAAAAAACTCATTTCTTAACCAGGTTTCTGCATTAATCTTAGTTATGCAGTTAATAGAAACACAAACTTTAATTGAATTAATAAAACAAACTTTTTAGAATATTGGACATGATCCCAAGCCCAAAAAAGGAAATAAATCAACACCAAAATATTGGAACTTGTGTAACATTTGTAATTAAACAATTGTGAAATAGTTATGATTTTATAAACCACTTATTCAATTCAATTAAACTTTATTAATCCCGTAATAAAAACAGTTTTTAATCATTTATTCGACAGACTGCCTGCAGTGCATGTGTATAACCTAGTTTTGTTTTCTGTAAGCAGGAGAGGGTTCTCCGTCTCCGGGCTTCAAAGAGCTGCTGGAAAACGAGAAGAACAACTTCAGACTGGTGAACGCTGCGGTGGCGTCGCTGGGCGGCGTGCCGGCCATGATCAACCCGGCCGACATGTCCAACACCATCCCCAATGAGAAGGTGAGGCCAGAACCAGAACCACAAACTTGGTTTGGTTCCTACAGGCTTCAGTGGGCTGTGTGGAGAAATGACCAAATTATTTCTCTTTTTTATTCAATTATCCAAAGGATCTCTAAGAACTTCTCAACAGTGATTTATATTTAAATGAACTATTTGTTAAACCACATCATGACAGATATTCTGTGAAAGATCCATCTCCTCCACGAGCTAATGGTGTCGTCTCAAGAAATGCACCAAAAACAACCAATCAGAGCCAGGAGGCGGGGCTTAGTGCTGTCAATCAATCCCATGTACTTGCTATTACATTTGCTAATATCAGAGAAACAACTTACTGTTGCTGTAACTGTCTATCATCAGTGGCTATGCTAACTCGCTTTAGCATTCGCAGCATGCTGTGCTAGCTGCAGCACAACAGAGAGCGAGTATGATTGACAGCATTAAGACCCGCCTCCTGGCTCTGATTGGCTGTTCTAATTGGTACTTGCTTTTTTTTGTTGTTGTATTTTTTTCCAAATTGTTTAATATAGCATTTCACATATTTATAATAAAAAAAAATGTAATTTTATAAAAACCTACTGCAGCTTTAATCTTTTGTGTTCCCTGATCCTGTTAACCTGTTATATTTACTAGGTTAATTCTCTCAAATGGGGTCAAATTTTATCTAGGGATTTGTGGAAAAGACAAATAAATATAGTCAATATAAAGATTAGAAGGCAAACTTTAAAAAAATAAATAATGGAGGATTTTGGAAAGGAGGGAAGAGCAGCATTTTGTTTTCTGCTCCAATAAACTGTTTTTATTTCAAAAACACATTTCCTACTTTTTATAAAATGGGGATTCATTTGTCAGGCGATAGCATCAATTAATCCACCTCTCCGTTGCCATGGTTTCCCTGCAGGTTGTGATGTCATACGTGTCGTTTCTTTGCGCCCGCCTCCTGGACCTGCGGATCGAAACCAGAGCGGCTCGGTTCATTCAGGCCGCATGGAGGAAACACAAACTGAGGAAAGACCTTCTGCTCTTCCAGGTTCCTTCCTTCTTCTCACTATTATTTGTTTTCAATTTCTCAGTGCTTTTGAATTATGGGATGTATGTTTCTACACGTCTACAGCAGTAAAATAGCTGCAACTTGTATTTTTACGACTTTATTCTCACATTTATACGACTGTCATTAATACAACTTTTTTGTATTTTTTTTTTACGACTTTCTGGCATTTTGACTTTATTCTTATGTTTTTTTACAATTACTCTTATTACAATTTTATTCTCTTATTTTAACAACTTTATTCTTGTATTATTATAACTTCATTCTAACATTTTTACATATTTGTTTTTTCTTATTAAATGTAACCTGGATTTTCTTTGCCAGGCTCCTTTACATAATCATCTTTTCCCAGGATCACAGTAAAAGTAGAGTTTCCCTTTTTGAGGTCGATCTGGACTTTAAACTGACTTCATGTTTGTGTGTTTGTGAGATAGTAATGTTCCGAAAAAATTACGTGTTTTTTTTTTTTTTTTTTTTTCATCAAATCAATTTTAAAACTCTGGATATTGGTAATTGACTCATCAACTTAAAATATTCTATTTTCTTTTTTAATGCTTTTGGACATTTTGAGTTTCAGTTTAATAAAATGTGATGAATTTGGACAGAAATGTAACTCCATAGAAAGTTTATGCTGCAAATCAAATCAGTCACTAACTTGTTTCCAAATGTCACTGAGCCAACATAAAAAGTATCATCCTAAAGGTTATTTTTTGTTTTTATTCAGGAGCGAAACAAGGCAGCCATTAAAATCCAGGCAGCGGTGAGAAGTTTCCTCCTGAGGAATCGAGCTGAGAGGCAGAATCGCGCCGCCGCCGTGATCCAGTCGGTCTGGAGACGTTATTTAGCTCGGAACCGGCTGAGGATCCAGAAAGAGGCTCGGCTTCGGGCTCTACAGCATAAAGCAGCGACTGTCATCCAGGTAGGCGATGATTCTCCACAGTTTTTTACCTGCTTTAAGTACTTTAGTTTATATTTGGGCAGTTAAAGCTGCAGTATGTGAATTAAAAAAAATGTTTTTTCCAAATTTGTTAAAACTGCCACCATGTTGTGACTGATCTGTAAAAAGATCGACCTCCTCCCTGAGCTGCTATCGCCGTCTGAAGAAATGCACCAGAAACAACCAATCAGAGCCAGGAGGCGGGGCTTAGCGCTGTCAATCAACCTAATGTACGCCAGGGTTATTATAGTTCTAGTTCATTATAATTTAGTTGTATTTCGTTGTGATTTTTGTCTAATTCAGAGTGTTTGCTAGTTTTTATTGTTAGTTAAATGTTGTCAGTTATAGTAGTTTGTTTTTTCATACTTTAATTTTTAGGTGCAAAATTCAAAAATTTTGATTGTTTACATCGATTGAAAACTCAACAAAAGATACCATCTAATGTTTTCTCAATTTCAGTTTTTGTTTTGTTTTAGTTAACTGTACTAACCTTGGTGAACACAAGATTGATTGACAGCGCTAAGACCCTCCTCTTGGCTCTGATTGGTTGTTTCTGACTGAGAGATGTGTTACTGCAGTTTATACTGGGAGAATGCAGAGGGGTGTGATTTATTTATTTTTTGTCTATTTTTCACAGATCATCTCTTGTCACAACATGATTTTAACAAATACATGAACATACTGCAGTTTTAAGTACTTTAGTTTACAATTATCGTAATTTAGGGACTATCAGCCGCGGCTTTTGTCTCATGCTTTCAACCCTGCGGCTTATACAATGATGCGGCTTTTTTATGCATTTTTTTCTAACGGCCACCAGGGGCGCTCGAGCAGAAAAGGTAAGAGTGAGACAGGTGGAATATATGTGTAGAGGAAGACGCAAGTTTAATGTAACGTAACACATCTCAGTGCACAGGAGGAAGATGAAGACGGCTCTCAGTGACTTTTACCGGTATGTTTTTTTAACCAGCCCTGTTAGTGCTGCTGTTACTGCTGCGTCACAGTCTCTGTTTGGAAAGAAAAGCTAAAGTATATTATTAAAACTCTTTCTGTGTACCGTGTGTATGTAGGCACATGCGGCTTATAGACAGGTGCGGCTTATGTATGTACAAAATGGTTTTTCCTTTCAAAGTGTACTGGGTGCGGCTTATAATCAGGTGCGCTTTATAGTCCATAAATTACGGTATTCATTTAAGCTGGAGTTTCATGAAACGTGATTGATTCCAAAGATGTTTCTTGTTTCGTCTCTTCAGGCTCACTGGAGGAAGTTTTCCGCCTGGAGGGCTTATCAACGCCTCCAGTATTACACCATTATAGTTCAAGCTCAGTGGCGAATGAAGAGGGCCGCCAACGCTTTTGCAAAAATCTGCTGGGCGGCCACAGTCCTTCAGAGATGCGTCCGCGCTCGGGCCGCCTCCAAAAGAGACCGGGAGCGATATTTCCTCGTTCGGAAAGCGGCGCTGAGCCTCCAGAGAGCGTTCAGGAAATGGAAACATCGGAAAACTCTGAAGGAAAACCGTGCGGCCAGAGTTATCCAAGCTGCTTTTAGGAAATTTACAATGTTAAAGCTGCAGAATCGCTCCGCTACCGTCATCCAGGCGGCCTTCAGAGGATATGCTGTCAGAAAGAAGTTTGTGGAGAGGAGATGCGCTGCAGTGACGATCCAGCAAAGATTTCAGGCCTCTTTAAAAAGAGACTTTGACAGAACGAGGTTTGTAAGGATGAGACGTGCAGCTGTTTTGATTCAGGCAGCCTATCGCGGAAAAGTGACGAGAGAGTTGTTGAAGAAGCAGCACAGGGCAGCAGCGGTGATCCAAGCTGCATTTAGGAAACATTCTGCCCAAAAGACGTACCGTCTGTTGAGAAAAGCTGCAGTTGTGATTCAACAGAAATACAAAGCGACGGTTTTAGCTCAAAAGATGAAGAAGGAATATGAAGCTCTTCGGAGCGCTGTGCTCATTATCCAAGCTACATGGAGAGGCAGAGCAGAGAGGAGCCGGATAAAAACGCTGCATCGCTGTGCAACTCTGATACAAGCTCACTATCGTCGGCATAAAGCCCAAACAGACTACAGATCCCTGAGATCAGCAGCTGTAGTTATACAACTTCGCTGTAAGGCGTTTTTGCTGGGGAACAAGATGAGGAAAGAATATCTTGAGAAGAAAATGGCATGCATCACACTCCAAGCTGCATTCAGAGGTTTGAAAGTTAGGACAGAGCTGAGGGAGAAGCACCAGGCTGCAACAGTCATTCAGTCTGCGGTTAGGATGTTCTTATGCAAGAAACAATATATTCTTCTTCAAAGTGCAGCGATCCTCATCCAGAGCAGATACCGAGCCGTTCTCCTCTGCAGAGCGCAGCAAAGCGAGTTCAGAAACATGAAGCAGGCCAGCGTGAAGATACAAGCCGCCTTCAGGGGGTTCGCAGCGAGGAAAGACTTGAAGAAGAGACACAAAGCTGCAACAGCAGTCCAAGCTCAGTTCAGGATGCACAGAGTTCGAATGGCTTACCTGGCAACAAAGTGTGCAGCCATTATCATTCAGGATCGCTACAGAGCCAAAATACTCCGGGATGAGCAGATGAGAAGGTACCGAGCGACGAGACAAGCAGCTGTGGTCATCCAAGCGGCGTTCCGCGGATACAGAGCCAGGAAGACAATAGTGGAGTTGCATCAAGCAGCAGAAATCATCCAGAGGAGATTTCTGACGAGCACAGCCAGGAAGCGGTTCTTGGCAATCAGGGCAGCCGTTTTGACGTGTCAGCAGAGATACAGAGCAGCCACTCTGGCGAGGAGACTCCACCTGGAGTACCAATCGAAGCGCAAGGCAACGGTTTGCATACAGGCCGCCTACAGAGGGTACGCTGTCAGGAAGCAGCTGCAGGTGAAGCATAAAGCAGCTGTAATCATTCAGTCTCAGATCAGGAAGTACCAACAGAGAAGCTGCTACAAAAAGCTCATCTGGGCTTGTAAAGTGTTGCAGGAACGCTACAGAGCTGTTAAGCTAATGAGGGCTAAGAAACGCGCCGCCATTGTTTTGCAAGCCGCTTTCCGTGGGATGAAAACGCGGCAAATCCTAAAACGAAGACATGAATCTGCCGGAGTCGTCCAGAGAGCTTTCAGGACCTACCGGGAACGTCAGCACTACCTTTCCTTAAAAGTTCACGTCGTTAAAGTCCAGCGCAGATATCGGGCAAATGTTGCAGCTAAGGAGCAAAGAAGGCAATACGAGCGCATCCAGAGGGCGGTAATCCTCCTTCAAGCGGCTTTAAAAGGGAAACGAGTCAGAGAAGAGGTAGCTCGCCAGCACCAAGCTGCGGTGATGATCCAGGCTGCATTTAGGAAGCACAGAGCAAGAGTCAGGTTTCAGGCAATGCGGCTGTCTGCCATTGCCATCCAGCGGCGCTACCGGGCTCTTCATCTCCAGAAGAACTTCCTACGAATGAAACGGTCTGCCATGGTCCTCCAGGCGGCGTTCAGAGGAGCTCATGTGAGAAGAAAGATTGCAGAGATGCACAGAGCTGCAACTGTCATTCAGACTAACTTCAGAGGTCATAAACAGATGATCACCTTCAGGCGACAACGTTGGGCAGCATGCATCCTGCAGCAGAGGTTTAGGGCTTACAGGGAGACTGTGCTTCAGGTGAAATGTTACCAGGAGCTTAAAAGAGCAGCAATTGCTCTGCAGGCAGCGTACCGCGGCAGGAAATGTAGACTACTCCTCAGTCAGTGGCATCAGTCAGCTTTGGTTATTCAACAGGCTTACAGGGTGTACCAGGAACGGAGTGCCTACCTTACACTAAAATCGTCAGTTCTGATTGTCCAGAGAAGATACCGAGCCACAGTAGCAGCTAAGACGCAAATGCAGATATACCAACGCACCCGTGCTGCTGTAGTCTATCTCCAGGCAGTGTACAGAGGGCGCAGGGCAAGGAAGAAAGTTGCTCATTTGAATCAGGCAGCAACTGTGATCCAATCTGCATTCAGGAAGCACAAAGAACAAGTCAAATTTCAGGCGATGCGACTGTCCGCCATCATCATCCAGAGGCGCTACCGAGCTCTTCTTGTCCAAAGGAAAGACAGAGAAAGTTACCTGACAATGAGGCGTTCTGCAGTTTGTGTCCAGGCTGCATTCAGAGGACATAAAGTGAGGAAGGAAGTTGCTCGTTTGAATCGGGCTGCGACTCTGATCCAATCTGCATTCAGGAAGCACAGAGAACAAGTCAAATTTCAGGCGATGTGGCTGTCCGCCATCATCATCCAGAGGCGCTACCGAGCTCTTCTTCTCCAAAGGAAATTCAGAGAAAGCTTCCTTAAAACAAAACGAGCCGTTATCACTCTTCAAACTGCTTTCAGAGGACTCCTTGTTCGGACTCGGATGGCAAAGATGCACAAGGCAGCTACTATCATCCAATCAAACTACAGACGACACCAACAGCAGCTGGCCTTGGAGAGGCGACGCAGGGCAGCCTGTGTTCTGCAGCAGAGATTTAGGACCTATAGGCAGAAACAACTGGATGCAAAACATTTCCAACAGGTCAGAAGAGCCGCCATCTTTCTACAGGCTGCGTATCGAAGAATGAAATCTAGACAAATATTGAGGCAAAGGCAGGAGGCTGCAAGGGTGATTCAGAGAGTTTACCGAGTCCACTGTGAACGCAAGCAGTTTCTGACCCTAAGGAAGTCAGTTGTGAATATTCAGCGCAGATATCGAGCTGCTGTTGCAGCCAAAAGACAAAAACAACAATATGAACAAATCAGAAGGGCGACGATTGGTCTACAAGCAGCATTCAGAGGATTTCAAGTCAGATACAAAGTTGCTCATTGGCAAAAGTCTGCAACTGTGATTCAAGCTACATTCAGAAAGCACAGAGAGCGAGTCAAGTTCCAGGCTCTGCGTCTGGCAGCCATCATCATCCAGAGACGCTATAGAGCTCTACTTCTCCAACGGCGAGATAGAGAACATTTCCTGAATGTTAGACGTTCTGCTGTCGTCCTCCAGGCGGCCTTCAGGGGCCATCATGCACGGACTCAAATTGCAAAAATGCACAAAGCCGCTGCCATCGTTCAAGCTCATTTCAGGAGACTCAAACAGCAAACAGCCTTTAAGAGACAACGCTGGGCAGTGACTGTCATACAGCAGAAGTTTAGATCCCAGAAACTTAAGGTGATTCAAGAAAAGCATTACCAAAAGGTTAGAAGAGCCGTCATCATTCTTCAGGCTGCATATCGAGGAATGAAGTCCAGACAGAATTTAAGGCAGATGCATCAGGCTGCAAGTGTAATCCAGAGAGCTTACCGTACCAAGAGTGAACGCAAGGAGTACCTGGCCTTCAAGACCTCTGTTGTCTTGGTTCAGCGCCGATACCGAGCCATAGTGGCAGCAAGGCAACAAAGACAACGATATGAACTAATGAGAAGAGCGACCATTGGTCTGCAGGCAGCATTTAGAGGACTTCAAGTCAGATACAAAGTTGCTCATTGGCAAAAGTCTGCAACTGTGATCCAGTCAGCATTCAGAAAGCACAGAGAGCGAGTCAAGTTCCAGGCTCTGCGTCTGGCGGCCATCATCATCCAAAGACGCTATCGGTGTCTTCTTCTCCAACGACGAGACCGAGAACGTTTCCTGAATACGAAATGCTCTGCTGTCGTCCTGCAGGCGGCCTTCAGAGGCCATCATGTCAGGAGCGAAGTGGCGAAGAAGCACAAAGCCGCTACCGTCATTCAAGCTAACTTCAGGAGACACAAACAGCAAACAGACTATAAGAGACGATGCTGGGCAGTGACTGTCATACAACAGAGGTTTAGAGCGCAGAAATGTAAAGAACTTCAGGAAAAGCGTTACCAAGATGTTAGAGGAGCTGTCATTGTTCTTCAGGCTGCATATCGAGGAATGAAGTCCAGACGAATGATCGGAACAAGGCGAGAGGCTGCAAGCGTCATCCAGAGCGCCTTCAGAGTCCACCGGGAACGGCAACGGTACCTGAAACTGAAATCATCCACTCTCACGATTCAGAGGAAATATCGAGCCACTAAAGAAGCCGAAGAGATGAGGAGCAGATACTCACTGATGAGGAAGGCTGTCGTCACTCTTCAGAGATGCTGCCGAGCCTGGAAGGAAAAACGACAGGTAGCCATAAACCAAATAGGGTCTAGATTTTATTATCTCTGAGAAATCTAACCAAATTCTGTGATTTTTACTTTTAATTCATGCTGGTTGGTTTCAGGTCCTGGAGGCAGCCCAGGCAGAGCAGAGACTCCATTTTACGGCTGCAGTTTTCCATCACCTCAGCGCCATAAAGATCCAACGAGCCCTGAGAGCACACTGGGCTTTGGAATCAGCAAAACGACAGATCCAGTCGGTCGTTACCATACAGGTACAGCCAGAAACCAGAACCAGTGATGTACTGTTTGGTTTAGGAGCGTAGCACCTGACTATAAACGGTTCTCTGGGCATTCTCAGCGTTGGGTTAGAGCGAGGCTGCAGAGGAGACGATATCTGGAGGACAGGAGGAAGGTGGTGACGGTCCAGAGAGTGGTCAGGCGCTGGTTAGCGCGCCGCCACAAAGCCGCCGCCGTCATCCAGGAGGTGACCCGAAAATTCCTCCTCAACAGGCGACAGCAGAGGGCTCAACGAGGAATCGTCAAAGCTCAGGTGAGGCGGGCGCTGCTAACGCTACCTGTGCCATTAGCTAACTGTGCACCTTTTGGTTGAATAAAGTTTGACATTTGTGAAATTTTATCGACTGATACCCCAAGCTAATGTTTTGATTTTGCTTCAAGGTTTAACATAACTAACTTATTCAGGTAGCGGTGCCCACCTCGGTTATTTTAAAATACCTTTGTTTTTTTCATGTTTATAAGATTTTTGTAGCCATTGTATTTAACATAAAGTACAACTTTATGTTAAATATTTTATAAAAACTGATAAGATAAATCATTAAAGGCCCCAAATTAGATGATGAATTAGTCTGAATTTCTGCACGGTCTGGTTGACGTATCAGAGGCTCAAACGGCTCCGTCCTGTGTCCCTGCAGGCTCTGTGGAGAGGACACCGCTCCCGCATGCTGAGCGACAACCACAAACTGGTGAAGCTGAGGCACCGCTTGCGCAAAATCTCCACTGAAGTGCGAGAGGAAGACAAACTCTGCAACAAAACCTCTTCTGCGCTGGAGTATCTCCTCCGATACAAACACTTCTCCTTCATCCTGGAGGCCCTGAAGAACCTCGGTAAGACCAGGACTGGATTGTTTTTGCTCGCTGCTGTCGGTTGGGTATTGATGGAAACGTTTTTTATGGTGAGCAGAGGCCGCCACCAGGCTGTCGCCAGAGTGCTGCGAGCGGCTGGTGGGAAGCGGCGCCACCAGTGTCATCTTCACGCTGATACGCAGCTGCAACCGGAGCGGACCCTGCATGGAGGTCATCACCTTCTCCGTCCAGATCCTCCTCAACCTCTCCAAGGTACAACAGACGTCTCTGGTTCATTACATCGATGCTTTTCTGACTGTGAATATCTTTCATTTTGATCCAAAAACTCAACCTGTTTACAAAAGCTGATTGAAATTTACAAACTTAATCTTTGATGTTTTTTCCCTTAATTTGATTGTTTTTACAAAAACAGGCTCTAGTTGTACATAAAGGCCTCCTGTATTGAATCCTTGTTTGTGCCCTCTGGTGGAAGATATTGGTAGTACATGTGGCAAAGACCAACAAGGCTAAAATAAAGTATTTTTGATACTTTAAAAAATCTCTAAAAGTCATACATTAAGTAATAATTAAAGCATTTTAAGCTGTTTTTATTAATGTATCTATTTATCTGTTTCAGGCTTTAAAAGGACAATAAATTGTCCCAGAAGTTTTTGCGATAAACGATAATATTGTTGCTGTTTTGAGGCCGTTTAAGCAATATAATCACAATATATCAGCACCAACATCAGTATCGGCCGTTATTAGTAATTTTTTTAACATGTCGGTATTGGCCCAATAAATACAGCGATCATAAACAGACATCTTGTTGTTGTCTGTTTATGATCGTTTGTTTTTTCAAAGGTGTCAAAAAAGCAGAGAAATATATTATATAATATCAGCGAGAACGGTAATATTAATAACTGATGTCAATATTGGATAAAATTTTCATATTGGTGCATCCCTAAATATAATGGTCTCAGAGATCAATAAACTTTAAATTCTGATGAACATTTAAAACAGGAACTGGAAGACATTTTAAGATATCCAAAATGAATAAACAAAACAGAAACAACAAATAATATGAATTATGAAGTCTGTAAACAAAAACACCCTTCAAGAAAAGATTTGGTTGAGACCAAAGCAGCAGACTGAAGACTTTTGTCATCCTGTTTTTGGTAGAAGGAGGAAAAAATATAAATTATTGAGCTTGTTTTAATTTGTCTTGTGATTAATTGATTTATTTCATCTCAGATCAATCAGAGAAGATGGTTCTAATCTAATTATTAACACTCACATTTGTATTTCCCCTCAGTACCACCTGACCATAGAGGCTGTGTATTCGGTGGAAAACTCCCTGGAAACGCTGCTGGATTTACTGCAGAAATACCGGGAGAAAGCCGGGGACAAAGTGGCCGAAAAGGGCGGCAGCATCTTCACCAAATCCTGCTTCCTTCTCGCTCTGCTGCTGCAAGACGAGCGCCGCGCTCAGGTCTGAAGCAGACAGAAAACATCTTTCCCACTAAAGCTTACCAAAACATTTAAATTCAATCTATTTCCCTTCAGGAGGTGGTGAAGCTGCCTAAAGTTTTGGACCGGATACGCAGCGTCTACCGGCTCACCGCGCGGAAACACAAGATGGACGAAGAGCGCAGCATCACCAGGCAGAGAATCAACGCCTCGATCAACGGGAGCTTCTTTGTTCCACCAACGCCGCGCAAATCCAAACCGCCACCAAAGTAGGCAACATCTGATCTGTAAAAACCCAAACAGGACTTTTGGTTCTGTGGAAACTAAAATGCTGTTTGCTGTGGAGCTAAATTAGTGTCGGAAAGATTCACAAAGTGTACAGAAAAATCTGCATGTGTGTAATAAGATGTAGAAGTGTAAAAGAAGATTTGTAAATGTACGACATGATTCACTGTTCTGTACAACACGATGCAAATCTTACTGTGAATCTTGGGACTAATTTAGCTCCATATTTTTGTGTTGTTCAGGTTTGCACCAGATTGGGTTCTGAGGAAGGACAAACTGAAAGACGTGGTGGATCCCCTCAGGGCGATCCAGATGGTGGCGGAAACGCTCGCCATCGTCTTATAAACAGAAAACCTTCAAGAGTCTTTTTGTTTTCACAGAAAACCTCATATTTTTTATGTTTTTTGTTTTTGAATCAAATTATTTGTAAATACGGAATTTGATCTTTTTTGATAATAAAATCGATCTTGTTTAATGTTTTTCCTTTTTCTATCTTTTCTTTCTGTTTCGGGAAACTAAAAAAATGCCTAAAAACTCATTTTTTCAAATCTTCTTACTCTGTACTGTCTGTAACTTTCTGATGGTTTATCTTGTTTCTACAGGTTCTTTGTTTATAAAAGTGCGTTTAAATAAAATGTATTAATACTAAGTCATCTACATACGGTTGTTAGTTATTATTTAGCATATTTTTAGGTAGATGAGTGTTTCTACAGAAGAAAACTAAAAACTTAGTTTTGGATTTGTTTCTAAGTGTTGTCATGATTAAACACCCTGTCAGTTCTGAGTCTCTGCTGAAAAGTAAATATGAATCTGAAAAGTAGTTCTGAACTTTTTTAAAATAATTTTTTAGTTTTCAGATTTAGAAACTTTTTCCCTCAAACTTCCAGTTTTAAATATTTTTTTAGTTTGTTAGCAAATTCACTTTTGGCACAGAGATAAATGTTGCATTTGTGTTAGAAGAACACACATTTTAATTGGCAAAGGTGTGTTAAATTAGACATTTCACATGATGTGACACACAATAAACCAACAGGAAAACAAACATAAATGAGAAAACATGTCAACAGTTTCAAGATTTGTTTTTAGTTTCAAACCTTTTTTCATTCTCAAACCTTTTTTCATTCTCAAACTTTCTTTTTTTACATTTCAAGTATTTGTTTTAAGTCTTTCAGGTTTTTGTTAAATAGCTGCTTTACAGTTATTCTTTTTTCCAATGTCTTTTTTTTTTTCTAACAAAACTTTTTGACCCCAATTTTGCTCCATACCAGTGCTGATCTACTTAAGCAAACAACCGTAGTTTACTCTTCAACTTCACATTTAGAAAATATAAATAAAGGCATATGTTTGCGCTCCACTGCAAAAACAAAAAAGTCTTACAAAGTAGTTTTGGTCATCTTCCTATCGCAAATATTAGTCCACTTGAAATAAAAATTAATGAGCTACAATGGCATTTAATTTTCCTGTGGGATTAATAAAGTATTTTTGAATAAAATAAAACCGCAAGTAACTTCATCAAGAGATTAGCTTGTTTGAAGTCGATATTTTCTTAATATTGATGGAAAAAGTACTTTCTCCATTGGCAGATTAATTTCACTTATAACAAGACATTTAGTCCCATGTCATAAGTGAAATAATCTGCCAGTGGAACAACTACTTCATCAATATTAAGGAAATACCGACTTAAAACAAGCTCATATCTTGATGAAAGGTTACTTTAGGATTTTTGCACTAGAAAATAGATCAAATTGGTTTATGAATTGTACTGTAAATGTTCAGTATGTTTAGCAGTTTCCACACCTTTTTCAGAGATTTATAATTTTTTCCTTTCCACAGATGAAGCACAAACAACACTGAACATGCAGATTTACTTTCAGCAGGAATATTTAATAACATCAGCAGCATGTTTTGGTCAGTGCTTCAGAAAATCTGCATGTTTCAAATGTGAGTAACGATACAAGACAAAAGAAAATCCTTCCAACGCAGAAATGGTTAAATACGAGGCAAAAAGATTTGTAATGCACCTTTAAACATGGGCTGTGACAGAAAACATTTTACAGCCAAACGGCGAATCGGCTTTGATTTAAAAACAAAAAATAACGTATATTTCTTATTTATTCTAATTCTTAGTTTATTTAAACTTATCCGATCTCCTCTAGTCTCTAATAAAAGTATTTTTCCCAAGTTTTGTACGTTTGCAGTGCTAGCCACATTTATGCTAATAGCTGAGCTAATCTTTAGCTTAACGCTTCTGCTAACTTTGAAAGCAGTAACCAAACTTTCCTTAAATTATTTTTTCTGGAAAGATTCCAAAGTGCAAATTTACTTGGCTTTTTTGTAAACTTTCAGCTGAATGAAGTTTGAAATGTGTTTTGAAGTTTATCAACTGTTAATTATTATTCAAGTAGTTGGACGGTTTATGCTTTTATTTTGAAGTCCGTTTACACAGCAATTCCATTTCCTGTCCTCACATTTGATCTCTTTTTCGCATTAACTTTATTTAAATAAAGAAACATAAGGCGGCCAAGTAAATGGAGAGTAGAGAAGTAAATATAAAAATACACAATATCTAATGGTATTATTGAATATGTAAATTATGTTGTCAAAACTAAATTGGTGTAGCGCAGCTAGCTTTTTAGCTTTGCTCGTCTCTCTTCCTCAGGTTCAAGAAACTTCATTTTTCAGATTTAATCTGACTCAAAGACATGTTTTTCAAACTCCATATGCATCTTACATTAAATATTTTTTTATATTTTGACTCTAAAAAGAGAAATACAAGGTTTGAATGAGACATTTAAGCAGCTTATGTGAAATATGTCAACATTGTGATTTTAAAAATACCTTCTTAATGCCCATAAACTGTTTTACAACAACACTAGCTGTAGCATTACGTCACACAACAAAACCAGTGACAGGTGCAGAATAAAGACTTTGCACCTACCTCAGAGTGTTCTTCTGTTTTCAGCTAATATGGATAACTGATTGTTTACACCCTACACTGTAAAACACACAATCTTACCAAGCATTTTTAGCCCAGTTTCTACACTTTAAATAAGACAAAACTAACTTATACGAAAGATATAGGAGCTTGTTTTAAGTTAATAATTCCTTAATTTTGATGAAAAAGGACTATCTCCATTGGCAGATAATTTGGGGGAAAATGTCTTGCTATAAATAAAATAATCTGCCAATGGAACTAGAATTTATTTTTTAATCAATACGGAGGAATTATTAACAAGCTCTAATTTCTTGCTGAAAAGTTAGTTTTTTCAAGTGTAGTAGGATATTTACACTAGAAACTGGACCAAAATTACTTGGAAAAGTGTGTTTTTGCAGTAAACAAGCCTGGAAATTATAATCACCCAGTTTGTTTTTTTAGACTTCGGTGTCCTTTTATGCTGATGACAGTTTTATAAATTTTTTGCACATAATTATAAAAAAAAACAAACAAAATGTCCATGTTATAAGTGGAATAATCTGCCTGTGTAACCAGTACTTTTTAAATCAATATTAAAGATTTATTCATTTAAAACAAGCTCCCATTTCTTGCTGAAAAGTAGTTTTTTTTTTCAAGTGTAGATATTTACAGCAGAAACTAGACATTAAAAAAATTGGTAAAATCTTTGCAGTGTAATGGGAACAAATGACTCCGATATTTTACAATAAAATTAGCTGTATAGCATTAAGGCTATAGGCAACACAAACAAAACAGACAGGTTCAGAGTAAAGGCTCAGTTTTGTGCTCTTGTTTCAGCTAATAAATAATATCTGCTTGTCCTGTTGCCATGGGGATTTGTGCAGTTTCTCTCTGCTTCCCTGCAGCAAACATCATCAAGAACTTCAAGTCTGGCACAGGAAGTCGGAGCTGAAGGCCGGGAAGCGGACGGAGGCGGGCAGCTGGGTGATGATGTTGGCGTTGCACATCAGCTGAGCAAACACGTGGTCCTCCTTGGTGATTTCGGGGCACAGCGGCGGGTCGCTGTGAGGCGACGGCACGGAGACGCTGACGGGGCTGTCGCACCGCCGGGACCGGCTGAGCAGACGGCGGAACAGGGAGCGCCGCAGCAGGATGTAGATCCAGGGATCCAGGATGGGATTCAGGGAGGCGATCCGGATCGCCCGCAGGTCCGCCTTCTGATCGCTCTGGAAACGGTTGGCGAAAATACGGACCTGAAACGGAGGAACAGATTGGAGGAGATAAATCAGGCTCGGTTTAAAAACAGTTTATTAATCAGAAAGGGAAATTAAGTGTTGTAAGTCATTAATTCAAAGTCTTCAGAGTTAAGAGGAAAGATCTCCTGTAGCGGTCTGTATTACAGCGAATCTGAAGAAGCCTCTGACTGAAGATACTCTGTTTTGCCAAAACACCCAGTCAGTTTCATGAAGAGGATGTCAGGGTTGTCCATAATTGTCTTGTTTTTATAAAGAAATTATCATCTCGAAATGTTCCATAGTCGTAAATAAATGCAAATAAATGTTTGTTAGAAAACAATCAGAAATTTTGAAATTAATCTAAAATTTTCTAGAAAAAATCTAAGTTTCAAAAGTCAAAACTTTTTACCTTTTGAAACTCTTCTAGAAAATTCCTGATCTTACTGTCAAATTAGATTTTTTTTCTTGCAAATTGTAGACTTTTGGAGCTCAGAATGTTATTGTTCTTTTTTTTTAATAAAATCTGAGATGAAAACTCAAAATTTCTCTCATAACAAATTTTTCACTTTTCAAGTTTTTTCTAGAAACTTTTTGCATAACTTTTGTGCAAATGTTCGACTTTTAAAGCTCAAAAAAATTTTCTAGAAAATGTCTAGAAGAAAATTCCAGAGTTTTCTGTTACAAAAAATGTCTAAGAAATTTTTATGTTAATCTCAAAAATTTTGTGGAAAAAGAAACTGATGTTTGGAAATTAATCTTAGACATTTTCTAGAAAAAAACTTAATTTTTTTAGTTTCAAAAGTCAAAACGTTTTTGCATTTTGAAACTGAAATTTCCAAGTTTTTTCTACAAAATTTAAAGAAAAAGCTTGAACCTGCTCACTGCCAGGTTCAAATTTTTTCACAAACTTCTGACATTTGAAACTAAAATTTCAAAGTTTTATCTAGAAAAATCTTGAGATTAATCTAAAATTTTCTGATTCTTTTATTGCAAATTTACAACTTCTTGAGGTTAGAAATGTACTTTTTTCTAGAAAGTTTCAGATCTCAACATTTCTGAAATGGACTCATTTTTTCTACCAGTGATCTTCGTAAGTCATTCTAAGTTTGTTTTGGTTTATTGTGATAATCAGACAAACAGAGGTGATCACAAGATGTCTGATTTTTGTTGTTTTTGTTCCTCTCTTGGATTATTTGATCCAAACGTGGTTTAGTCTGAGGTCCGTTTCATTAATAAAAGTCAGATCCAGTGCGCCCTGTTTGCTGTTCCTGGTCTCCTCACCACTAACGGGGCCGAACAGGCCAGAACCACCGCGGAGGTCATCACCAGCACCGCCATCATCTGCGTCTCCGCGGCCGAGGACAGCGCCCTCCACCTCTGCCTGACGCTGGCTCTGGTTGCGGGCCGGTGCGCGGTTCTGCGGCGCATCAGCAGCAGCGTCCCGCACACCGCCAGGTTCAGCACGATGGTTCCGAGGATCAACATCAGGCTCACGACCCCGTACAGCACGGAGTAGGTGGCGGCCAGCGGCTCCGAGGTCTTCCAGTCGATGAAGCACCAGGTGCCGGGCGGCTGCAGCTCGCTCCTGGACACCCCCATCATGGGGAGGCAGCAGAACAGAACATGGCTGATGTAAATGAAGAGCAGGAACTTCTGCGCCGAGCGGCGGTTCACCCCCCAGCGCTGGTGCCGGTAGGGCCAGCAGATGGCCAGGTACCGCTCCGCCGCCATGGCGCCGATGATGCTGAGTCCGGTCAGGCCGAAAAACAGCAGCAGGAAGGAATCAAACTCACAGACTTTGGGGTCCAGCAGCACCTGGTGGTCCAGGTAGTTGGCGATGGTGAGCGGGCTGGCCATGCAGGTGCCCAGCAGGTCCGTCACCGCCAGGCCGCGCACCAGCGAGAAGAAAGCGGACGACTTCTTCTCCTGCCGGGACACGGAGAGCACCAGGATGGCGATCAGATTCCCGATGGCTCCGCCGGCGAACATGAAGATCGGCAGCGCGATTTCAGTCGAGTTGCCTGACCGCTGCTGGCGCAGCGACGCGTTGACGGGCGCGGATCCGTGCGTAAAGTTCGGAGTCTCCATAACCAAAATGGGCCAGAAGCTGCCGGGAATCTGGGAGCGCATTTCCTCTTTTCCTCCCGGAGGATGAAGATCTGCGGAGTCCGAGTCGCTCTGCTGTCCAGTAATCCGCAAAGGGAGCGCTAATATCGGGGCTGAGGCAGCGGGATGTCCCGGATGTTTGGGGCTGAGCCAACCAGCAGCCTGACGCGCATGATGGATGGGAAAAGTCTCAGTCTTTCCGCTCCAACTTTCATCACGGACATGTGGTATTTAGAGTGAGGTTTTTCTGACAGACGCAATATTTCTCAACTCACACAGGAAATACAGAAGAACTTAAATCTGGGTCAAAGATCTGCAACCCTTTCTACACAGAGATGATGTTTTACCCCCAGGCCAGGTGAATAAAACTCATTTAGGTTGTTTCACAGCCTAAATGTTTGAAGACATTAGACTATCAGGTCCAGTTCTACAGGTGTGCCATAAAAATATCCCAACATTTGAGTTTTTTCAAGCAATTATTTGACTTTTGAAACTCTGAAATCCCCCCCACCCCCCAAAAAAACAAAAAACAATTGGAGATAATTTCCAAGATTAATTTCAAGATTTTCTAAAAAAAATCCCTTGAAATTACATCGTTTCTAAAGTTTAATTTCCATGTTGTTTTCTGGAAAAATTTAACCTGTTTAATCCCAAATTTTTCCTGCAAAATAAGTGAATGCATTTCAATCCTTGGAGCTTTCTATCACATGATATTTATGAATTATTACATTTTATGTTGGTTATGTTAGTGAAAATGTAGGTTTTGTACTTGGAAACTGAATAGTCTAAATTACACAAATGTGGCCTATTTATACATAGAAACAAGAAAAATCATGACATGCATAACTTATTATAACAAAGAATGGTTACAAGAGTTTTCAGAAATATTTTAGATACATAAAGATTCAATGCCACATCCTGCAGATGTCATCGTCTCAATGTGCCAAGCGACCTTTGACCTCATTTAGTCATTTCATCAATTGGTTTCATCCAGTTGTTTTTAAAGAATCATCCTGGAAGTTTAATCGATGTAAACATTTCTTCTTGTGTTTGGTGTTTCCAAAACTCAGAACAAAGCGCTCAGATTTGAAAAGTTCCTGACTGTAAAGGGTCGTCAGGAACATCGGGGATCTGCGGCGGGGACATTCGGGACGTCAGCGTGTTCTGGTACCGTTAGACATCCATTACAGCTGGACTGTGTTTACACTGAGCAGCAGCGGAGAGGGGATCTCTGTCTGCAGCCGACCTTAAAAGACAAAGCAAAACACCGGAGTGATGCCAGCGCTGGGAAACTCCAAACTGACTGGAATATTGTTCTGTTCGCTATGAATCATGGGAGTTTATAGCTCTCTGTAATGGCTGAACTTAGCCTGAGCTCCTGAAGTGCATTATCTGTGTGACTAACCAGCCCAGAATAACATCTTGCCCTGTCCCTAAAAGTAAATTAGTTAAATATGTTCCTGGCTGTAAACATGTCTGAAGGAACCAAAACAGCAAATACAGATGTTTCGTTTGGGTCTCGTTGTTTATAGCAAAAATATACAGAAGTAAGTGGCCACCTGGGTTTAGCTAAGCACGTAGGTATGGGGGCCGTTTATAACGTTACACTGTAAGAAACTAACAGCAATATTTAGGTTTATTTAGCCTGGCACAGAGAAATAAAATATGGGTGTTCATTTTCAGACATATTTTCACCTACATTTATAAATATCAGCATTTAAAACTAAACATTTCATTCACAGCTAAATATTTATCTTACAAACTAAATATTACAAGCAACATACTTAGTTTAAAAACAAAATATTTACCTGTGAATTTAATATTTGTCAATAAAATTAAATATTTTGTAAGGATCTAAATATTTAGTTTGCAAATTCTATATTTAGTTCCTAACTAAATGTTTAAGTGTGAGCTTAATGTTTAGTTAGCAAAACTGAAAACAAAACTGAATATTTTGAGAACTAAATATCTTAGCTCGGACAAAAACTTTTTGTTTTTGTTAGTTTTCAAACTAAATATTTGGCTCCAAATTAAAGGCTTAGTTCACAGACTAGGTATTTAGTCCCCAACTGATTGTTTAAGTCTGATGTAAATATTTCACTTTCAAACTAAATATTTTGCTCCAAATTAAGTATTTAATTTGCTAATTAAATATTTAAGTTTGAGGTATATATTTAGTTTTCAAACTAAATATTTGGGTCCAAAATAAATATTTATTTTGCTAAATAAGTATTTAGTTCCAAAATTAATATTTAATTTGAAGCTAAATATTTAATTTACCAAATAAATATTTACTTCAGAACTAAATGTTAAACTTTGAGCTAAATATTTAGTTCTATACTAAATATTGTTTTCCAAAAATAAATATATAATTTGTGTCTAAATATTTAATTTGGATCTAAATATTTACCTAACTAACTAAATATTTAACTTGAAAATTAACTAGTAAGTATGTAGCTTGTGACTTAAATGTTTAGTGTGGAATGATAATATTTATAAATGTCTGAGCAACATGGTGAAAGAATGAAAACTCGCATGTCTTTTTCTCAATCTGTAACTTTATAAACAGCGCCCTAAATAAGTGTGATCCCCCAATGTGATAATTACTGCTCTAACTAATGCAGTAGCTCCTAATTTTTAAAGGTTTCCTAGTTTTTTATATTATTATTTTATAGACAGAATGAGGAGAAGGGGTTTTTCAGTGTTTGAGTTGTCTGGGGGATTTGAGAGAGTTAGGAGGAAAAACTGAACTAATGAACTCCTCTGTTTCCTGGAAGTGAGTCAAAAAAATCCCTCTTGGGTCTTGAAATGAGAAGGAAGGAATCCAGAGTGACACGGAGGTTACGTAAAACACAACCAGAAGAAAGGCAGGAAGGCATTTATTTGAACAATTTGGAAGAATTTGTGAGTTTAAGCAGCTCGAAACAATAATCAACCAGTGTACTTTTATGCAAATCTGTTTATTGTAACTGAGATTAAGCGTCTGCAATTGCATGTTAATCTGATTAAAACTGAATGTGGATTAAACTGAATGTCTAACTGGATCTGAAATGAATCTATTTGTCTTGAGATTTCTTGAGGATGGGCGATTTACAAACAGAAGTGCATTAAGTAAAGATGAGAAGCAGATCGACAATGAATACCAAGGAAATATCCCCACATCATGTTAGAAGAGGTGCAGAAAATAAAATCAATTCCAGTCCTGGGAATTCTGTTTTGACATATCGCATTGCGCTGTAATTTATATTTCTAAGAAATGTTATCTTGATGTCAGCTGTGACCGATTTACTGCATTTGGGAAAACAACATTTACTTGTGACTCCAGTTTCTGTGGAAGTTGAAACTTTAATTAAATCCTAGGGCGTGCAAATCAGGTTGGACCAGTGCCAATGTGGTGTTGTAAAGTCGTTGACGTGATTTCCAAGACGTCGGACCTCCCACTGCTTAAAATTTTTTAAAATCTTTCTTTATTAACCCTGCAAATTTAGAAATGTATAATCAAAATGTATCTACATTGAAAGCAAAATGGAATCAAAGTGAATTTTTGTCTTTGTGTAAACAAGCAGACTCTGATTCTTCATACTTTTTTAAACAGATTTTAGTACTTTTTCCAACTATGAATAAGAAAAAAATCTACCACAGGAGCCTCTAAGACGTAAATGTATCAAACTTACTTACATTTTTTTTATATAAGTTGTGCTTATGTGCTAAATAAACCCCTTTCATATTGAATCAAAGATCATTGTTAAATCTGTAACTCACTCCTATAAGATTTGGATGAATAGCTCCTTGTTTTCTCACTGGTAATATTTACAGCTTTGGTTTTGGTGGTTTGACAAGTCTTTGTGACTTTCTGTGGAACAGAGGAAAACATCTGTATATCTGGTGCCAAACACATTAGCTCACAACAGCTCCAGATATTCAGGGTGAAACAGCCATTATGGGAGTTGAATTTTTTCAAAGCATTACTTCATCATTTTCTGACGGTTTCACCAACTAAAAGTGACTCTGGCCGTTCATTACTCATCATTTCTCTGTTAACCAAAGCAGAATACTCTGGGATCAAACTCTTCTACAGAAACCCCCCAAAAAGTCCCATTGGAGTGTTGTGTGGTTAACTAAAAACACAACCTGATTTATGTGCTTATTAACCTCAAAGTGATGCTGAATAATTAACTGTGTTGTGCAACAATGGTTTTGGTTTGGTTTTAAATAACAAATAGTCCTAAGCAATTGTTTACTAAGCTTGTCAGGGCTCTATGTGATTATCAGGAAATATAACCAAATACTTTTTAGTCAAAGTTGTTGTTATATAAATGCCTGCATGGCAAGGTTTGATAATAAATAGCAACAGAAGAAGAATTTCATGCAGCACTCATGTTGTCAAAGAGCAAAAAAAATATAAAATTCTCACCAAAATATATAAATTTATTAATATAAATACTTCAACTTCCAGTTAAAAAGGATATAAGAGTAAATGAGGATCCATGATGTCACACGATCACAAATGCAGTGCATTCTGGGATTCAGAGTTTTTTTATTTTTACTAGTCTGTTCTCTACACAGTTCAGTCCTTCATGGCTGGGTCTTGATGTTGCCTGGTGTTACTGTTGTAATTTATTATTTTACTGTCTAAGCAGCTTCAGCTGTTTGTGTCTTTGTGCCAACAGTAAATCTAACTGATTACCCAGCAGCTGGAAGTCAGCTCCCAAACAGCTGGATTCAGATACTTACTGACACCTGGACTGTACATCACTGGATATTTATCATAGTAAGACCTTTCCACTAATCTGCGTAGAGAAACTTTGATATGATTGTGTTGCAGAGGAACTCTAGGAACTCAAACACAAGAGTTGCAAATGATAAATAAAACTCACACAGCAGTTCCAGTGTTTCTGCAAGAGGCTTTAACATGTCTGTATACTGACCTTAAAATTATTATTAAAGACACACATCAGTGTATTTCAATTATTTAGCTATGTCAGATATGTATTACATCCATATGCTTTAAGCTAGCATCTTAACTAAATCAGTTAACACCTAATATGCAACGCTAAAGGTTGAGTTGTACAATATATTTCAAATCATGTTATACTGATAGTAAGCAGAGCAGCAGCCTGTTATCTGCAGTGTTTTAGGACTATAAACACCTTTGTACGGTAAAAAAGAAAACATTATAACAATGCGTAGCATTTTATTTTGTGTTCATGCTAAATCTCCAGCTCAGCAGTTTCCTAATATAGATCTGTAAACAACACAGAGGTTCTGCCAAGCTGGGAGGACTGAACTTCTTCTTCTGCTCTACGTGAGTCTGTCGCTCCAAACGGAGCAAATTACATCATTTAATTACAATAATGAGTATTCTTTTTTCATTTGTATATTTTATGTAGAGAAACTTCGATAGCAGTTAAACTTGGATTGTTTGATTTATTTATTTATTTCTGCTTAAAACTCATAAATTCCTCCCCCAGCTTGACTTTTTAGTAGATTCCTTATGAATGACAGTTAAAAAAACTGCTGAAATACTTTTGATCTTTGACATTTTGCTGTTAAAAAATATACTGTGGAAAGTTGGAAAGCAACCTTCATGGATGACTATACATCAGTCTAAACCAGCATGATTATATCATTTTTAAGCTTGTTCACTGCAGGGTCAGTAATTAATAAATCAGATTTTAATTTAAGATCATAAAGCAACAAAATAAGCAACATTTTTAATTCAAAAACGCTTTTTTGCTTCTACATTGTTGAGTAAATGTGTGTCAGAAACGAGCAAATACAAAGATTCCAGCCTGAACCTTTTATGAATCAATTAGTTGTGTAAAAATTACTTAATGGGTCAAAATATATGAAGTTAATTAGTCAAAATTAACTTGTTAAAGTCCCGGCCATAGATATAACATATGAATCAAAGACAGAGAAAACAGGTGAAATCCAGTGTCTGGATTGTTAAATTAAACATTTAGTCTGAAAATCATCACCAACTAACAGTTAGCCGGACTACATTTTCCCCAGGCGGATGTTTTATCACACGCCTGCAAAGTAAAGCTCACCAGTCTGGCTTTCATGTTGCTCTTTATCTGCTGGGGTCTTCAGCTGTATAAAAGTGGATGACACAGATCTAAAGAGCATGATGTTTTACTTTACTTTAGGGACCAATTAGGGAAGCACTGGTTGTTTATTTTTGAACAGATCTCACATGACATTTGGCCATTAGTTTACATCTGACAGGACTCTGGACATAACCCAGAAATAACACTTTTAGTCATGCATTTTCCTTCCTACTCATAATTTTCACATATTGTTCCAATGATGCAAATAATCTAAAGAAATAAGACATTAACTGTGAGTTAAGTTGTGTAATATTTTGCACTGGGTGTCAGATAACTGATGATAAAATGAGCAGCAGCTCTTTATCAACAAGGCCATCTGTCCTTTGAGAGATTAGCTCCTTAATGCATGTTTTTATTTCCTGAATATTGTTGTCGGTGCTGGGAAATCTTAACTCTTACCACCACCCTTCACTGTTCTTGTTAAAGGGAAACTTGAAACCTCGTGAACGCTGCGATGACAGCAATCCCTGACCTCCTTCTGACCGCCTTTAAAGTTGATTAAATCTCCTGTTTAATTTTCCCGGGATACTAAAGTCTCTGCTGCTCCACCAAATCTGCAGCCCTGACCTGATATTCTGGTTTTTTGTGTATTGTTTTAGCTTTATTACATTCCCTCTAATTTTAAAGAGATCTGAGAAAAGCTGCCCCTAATCTGAGATGAAACGCTTCCTGTTGCAACAAGTGAGCAGCACTGCTTGAGAACATTTTTCCTGCAAACAGAAAACTCTCTGCTGCGCTAAACTCCATGTCACAAGAGACCTGGTATGCAAATATTTATTGGTGAAAGTGCATCGCTTGCGCATTGCAGCCTTTTCAGACGAAAACGGTGCGGACAAAATGAGGAGTCAGGCTTTCTCCATTAAAAACTGTGATTAAAGGTAAATAGACTTAATATTCGCTGGTTTTTAAATTTTATTACTGAGGGAAACAAAAAAAAACATGAAATATATCAGAATAAATACTGACTGTAAAGAATCACTTTAAGACCACAGGTGTATAAATCAGAGTCAGAATCAGCTTTATTGTGTGCGCAACCAAAAACTATTAATTTGTTTTTAAATACTTTAGAGCAGGGGTGTCCAAAGTGTGGCCGGGGGGCCATTTGTGGCCCTTGAAATGATTTTCTTTGGCCCCTGACTTCAAGTCAAGATGGATCAAAATTTGGCAAATAAAACTGATGCCCCAAATTTGTTTGAAATTGTTTGTTTTTCTTTTAAGAAGGCAACAGTCGATAACGGTATGTTGGTATAAACCTTTACCCCCTACTGTAAATCAATGGAAAGAGAGACTAGTGAACATTTATACAATGGAGAAAATAACAGCAAAACTAAACATGTCCACTGATTTATTTAAGAAAAGATGGAACCCTTTGATG
>CAEFZY010043120.1:0-23143 GCA_903066815.1 Brachyrhaphis roseni
CACAGAAACACAAGTGTGCCTTTAATTACATAATAAACAAATAATAATGTATTGCTATATATATATATATATATATAAAACAGTATTTTCAAACAGTCTTAGACAGTTTTAGTGATGGGATTGTTGATTGACTGTTGAGCAGTCTGATGGCCAGTGGGAGACAGCTATTTCTGAGTCTGGCTGTTCTGCAGCGGATGCTACGGAATCTCCTGCCAGAGGCCAACCGGATGAACAGACCATGGAGAGGATGAGTGGAGTCAGAAAGGATCTGGTTTGCTCTGGCTAAGCAGCGTCTGTGTGCAATGTTCTGGATAGGGGGGAGTGGAGACCCAATGATCCTCTCCGCTGTCTTCACCACTCTTCGCAGAGACTTCCAGTCTGAGGCTTTGCAGCTCCCAGACCAGATGGAGATACTGCTGGTCAGCAGGCTCTCAATGGTTCCTCTGTAGAAGGTGGAGAGGATGGGAGGTGGGAGGAAAGCCCTTCTCATTCGTCTCAGAAAGTGCAGCCTCTTCTGTGTCTTTTTCACCAGTGAAGTGATGTGAGTTGTCCAGCTGAGGTTGTCTGTAATGTGAACCCCCAGGAACTTAGTGCTGCTGACGATCTCCACTGCTCTGTTGTTAATGAGGAGAGGTGTGTGGTTCGGTCGAGACCTTCTGAAGTCGACAATGATTTCTTTTGTCTTGTCGATGTTCAGGATCAGGTTGTTTATTCTGCACCAGTCCACAAGATGTTGTACCTCTTTTCTGTTGTTCACTTCGTTGTGGTCCTGAATTAATCCCACAATTGTTGTGTCATCTGCATATTTCATGATGTGGTTGGTGTTAAACCTGGGACAACAATCGTGGGTCATCAGGGTAAACAGCAGGGGGCTCAAGACACAGCCCTGGGGGGAACCAGTGTTCAAAGAGATGTCATTGGACGTGTTATTGCCCACACGGACAGACTGAGTTCTGTTAGTGAGGAAGTCCAGCAGTCGGTTGCACGGTGAAGTGTTGAAGTCCAGGGAAACCAGTTTGCATACCAGATCCTGGGGAATGATCGTATTAAATGCTGAGCTGAAGTCCAAAAACAGCATCTGTACGTGGGTGTTTCTTTACTCCAGATGTAGAGCAGATGAAGAGCAGTGGAAATGGCATCTTCAGTCGAGCGGTTAGTTCTGTATGCAAACTGGAATGGGTCAAATGATGGAGGCAGTATAGAGATTATGTGATCCTTAACCACTCTCTCGAAGCACTTCATGATGATAGATGTTAATGCAACTGGCCGAAAGTCACTAAGACATGTGATGGTTGGTCTCTTGGGCACTGGAATAATAATTGCTGACTTAAAACATGAGAGGACGACGGTCTGGTGCAGAGACGTAGTAATGTAATTCAGCTGATACTGAATTAAACAGTTCACAGATATTAATGACTAATATAGTTAAATGTTTTAATCTCAAACTGAAATGAAACATTTCAGCAGCTTTGATAAAAACTCACCTTCTACAAGATGAAATCTGAAATCACAGAATTCAGCTGATGATTAAGATTGGCCCAAACCAAGTCTGTAATGTCCAGAGTCGGACCAGGTCAGCTTTAAGATCGTCCCAGACAGAATATCAGGTGTAGAATATCCAACTCTGTATCAATCCGAATGAGCGTCCAGTCCCTTTGTTTGAACGAGAACATTTCCCGCTTCACATTTCTCCCTGCAGAAACCCCTCCATGCTCCATCCTTTCTGCATGTCACTGTAACGTTTCCTCCAGGAACTCTGAAGACATCAGCTCTGCTGTTATTGACCTGCAGAGCTGCAGATCATTGGTTAACAGCAGAACTTCCTGTGAGGTTCTGCTGTCTCACCTCAACATGTTTCACTGCAGAAACAACTGAATCATTCTGGTCAGACGATTATCGTTACCATGGAAACTCAACGTAAATCCGCTTGGTTTAACATGCAACACAGATGTTAATCTACTGACTTATTACCAAACTAAAGACAGAAGATTAAATAATAAAAAATAACTTGTTTTAAGAGTTTTAAAAGTTGCAGTTCAAGCACTGAGGTAGAAACTTTAACAAGAACAGAATATATTTAATATCTGAAATTAAGAATCTTTACTTTCACTGACTGCAGAGGTCATTTTAAGAAATAACTCATTCTGTGCCTGAACTATATCCCAAATCCCAGTTTTATGTCCATCCAGAACTCTGAAGGTTCTGTTGTCACGGGTCCAAAACAAAAGTGTATGATCCTTCCTCAGGGAAAAAACTGGAAACTGTCAGGAAAGTTGAAATGTGACAAAACTTAAAACGGGCTTGGCACAATAATTAATACTGAACTGAACATGACAAAGCAGAACAGAATCCAGCCAGGAGGTTAAATACCTGGAAACGGTTGAGTGGTACATGAGGTTAGACAGATTTGTTAGATGGTTTAAAGACCAAATCAAAGAATTAAAAAATACTCACAGAGGAAGAAGCAGCAGAACAAAGTTAGACGAACGCTCATGGTGGAGCTCTGACGTTCTGCTGGCCTCTCGTCTGTTTCATCACTTCTATACTTAAAGATGCTCCTCCCTCAAACACTTCCTGTTCCCTTCAGTTCCTCACCTCCAGATATCTGTACCGTTCATCAACACATCTTCTCTCACTGGAAAGGGGTCACATGCTTATAACATTTTTTATTAAAAAGAAAATGATGAAAGGAACAGACTAACTTCATTGAAGCGTTCAGCTGCAGTGAGAAAACACAATGGGTTTATTATAAAAACATAAATAAATGTATTAGTATAAACAGCAGTAAATTTGGAAAAATCACTACAGGCATCAACATCTGATCTCCACTTCTGAACAGAACATGGACTTTTCTACATATCAAACCGTCCTTCTAGGTGAAAGCATGACAACAGCTACACTCCAAAACACACCAACCCTGAATTTCCCCCTGGGGATCAATAAAGTATCTATCTATCTATCTATCTATCTATCTATCTATCTATCTATCATTAAAGATCCCAGATAAGGAGCAGCTTAAATAAACTTCCTTTATAGGTTGGCAGAGACAGGAGGAGATTTATCATCAGGAGGGAGTTGTGGTCATATTGTAATGTATACCTTAAAATAAATACATTTAAAGCAAAGGGTTTTAATGTTAGAAAATGGTTTCCCAGTAATAATAATTCTACAGCTCAGAGTGAGAAGATTAAAATCTTCCAAATCATTTATTATTCTGAAATTTGGCAAATATAAAAAGCTCTGATCATCCTACTTGACCCAGAAGAGAAAATGTTTACTTTGATTCAATGTCAGGCAACAAACATTAAGTCTTGTTTTTATAGCATAAACAAATTTTAACAAGTTGCACAAGAGTCCAACAAAGAAAATTCTTTAAAATATTCTTACATGTACAGAATTTCTGATAAAAAAGACTTTTTCATATTCAGCTGATAATCACGCCACATGAAGTCCTCATTTTGGGACAGTTATAACCATACATGCAGCAAAACAAAACAAGGAAATGTTTGTGTCCAGACCATGAACTTTCTCCAGCAAAAACAAACACTTCTACTAAAAGCAGACGAGAGAATGACATTAACTCAATTACCTTGCAAACATCTGACAAAAAAAATCTTTTTCGTCACAACACACCAACAAAAACAAGTTTAAGAAATTCACAATGCTCAAAAAACATTTTTTTTATCTTTACATGGCAATTTCATAGAAACAGATTTAAACAAAAAGCACTGACATTCATGTGAAGAAACCTTTGATTAGTCTGCAGCAGGCATGTAGTTTTTATAAAGTCTATTGCTAATAGAGAAAAGATGTGTACTGCAATATCCCACGTTTTTAGCAACTTATTGTACAGTTTAAAGAATCATGGTTCAAAAATAAAATGGCTGAACTTTAAAGCTTTACTTTAACAGCTGTGAACATTTAAATCTGAACACTTTCTCCATCCCTGTGGACATTACTGTGTTTGATTAAATGTGACTTTAGGTTAAATCTTAGTCCACAGACATCACAGCCAAATAGTTTGGCTCCTGTGTGAAGGGTCATGTGTTTGTTTAAATGTGCCTTCTGGTTAAACCTTTGCCCACAAACGTCACAACCAAACGGTTTGTCACCTGTGTGGATTCTCAAGTGTCTTTTTAAAGCCGATTTCTGGTTGAATCGCCGTCCACACACATCGCAGTCAAATGATTTTACCTCACAGTGGATCTTCATGTGTTTCTTTAAAGCAGACTTTTGTATTAAACGTTGTCCACAAATGTCACAAGCGAATGGTTTCTCTCCTGTGTGGGTTAGCTTGTGCAAGTTTAAATGTGACTTAAGGTTGAATCTCTGATCACAAACACTACATCTATATGGTTTCTCCCCTGTATGGATTCTTACATGTTTGCTTAAATATGACTTCAGGTTGAATCTTTGTCCACAGAAATCACAACCAAATGGTTTCCCTCCAGAGTGGATTTTGGCATGCTTGTTTAAGTTGGATTTTTGGTTAAATCTTTGTCCACACACATCGCAACCAAACGGTTTCTCTCCTGTATGAATCCTCATGTGTATGTGTAAGTATGACTTCAGGTTAAATCTTTGTCCGCAAACATCACAACCGAAGGGTTTTCCTCCCGTGTGGATTCTCATGTGCTTGTTTAAATTAGAATTCTGGTTGAATCTTTGTCCACAAACATCACAGCCAAAAGGTTTCTCTCCTGTGTGGATTCTCTTGTGCCTGCTTAGATGATTTTTCCAACTGAAACTTTTACCACAGTCATCACAGGTGAATAATTTGGCATCACTCTGGACTTTCCCTGGACTTAGTGCGTTGACATTTTTCTTCCCTTTAGTACTTTTACTTTTAACTGCCTGGCGTGAAGACCTTCCTGTTGAATGATGGGTCATGTGTCTCTGCAGAAAACGCTCTTTAACAAACCGTTTACCGCATTCGGAGCACCTCAATGAATTGACGGCATTTTGTCCTGACTCAGGAGCTCTGCCCTCCTTCCAGTCAGTCTCACTGTCCTCAGTTCCAGATCCAGAGTCTGACATGCGCTGATGCTGGGAGTCAGGATGGCTCCCTTCATCACTTTCACCACCAACATCATCACTGTCACCGCCACCATCATCATCATCAAAATCATAGTCACTATCACCATCATCCTCTTCTTCATCCTCACTGACATCTGTCTCTGAAGAGCTGGAAGTGTCTCCATCAGCGTGCTGATCTGGGTTCCTGCTGGACTCCGCTGCTCCACCATCCTCTTCTTCATTTTCTGCTTTCATCTGGTCAGCTGAACTGCTGGTTGGAAGATCTCCATCTTCTGGCTGATGAAGGTGTGAGAACAGAGGTTTCTCTTCATGCTCACTTTTTACAAGAACGACATTTAATGGAAATGGATCGGTCTGCTTCTCACTGAGGTGCTCTCCCTCCAGGCCGGTCCAACGTTCTTCCTCTTCCTGCTTGATGTGAAGCAGCTTTGGATCCTCATGGTCCACATCTGGATTCTTTTCTTCACGAATGTCCTGACGAGAATGTAGATCTGGGTTCCTGCTGGATTCCTCTTCATCGGTCTCCATCTTGTCATCTGAGCTGCTGGCTGGAAGACACCGGCCTTCTGTTTGTTTCTGATGAAGTTGTGAGAACTGAGATTCATCATCTGGTTCCTCCTTGACACGGAGAGTTTCTGGTTTCTGCTGGTCCGCAGCAGGACTCGGCTCTTCAACATCCTCTTCTAGAGCAACCACAATCTGCGGAGTATCTGCGAGCAACACTGAAACACATCATGTTCATTATAGACAACTGCAACTCGTCAACATTTCAATTTATTACAAGTGAATTAGTGTAGCCATGCCCCCCTCTGGTTTTGAGAAGATAGAACAGAAACTGGTGCAGGAGTACTTTCTATGTTAAAGCAAAGACTTCATAGCAACACCTGGGTAGAGTACGTTTTGTTAGTCACAGCTGCGTCTATGAGAGAGGCTGAGGCAAATGTACGAGGCTAAGCGTACCAGACAGAGGACATTACAGACGACGTGGAGAGATTCTGAGAAAACCGTGGACTGAAAGGCCCGTCGTGATCGATGTCGAAGCGTTGACGCGCAGTCATGTTGTTTTGAGATGTTTGTTTTCACACACACCTTCAAGGTAGGACTGGGGGATATGAGGAAAATCTAATATCCTGATAAATTTTTTCCAGGTTTCACTTTAACGGACCAGTTCTACCGCGGCAGCGCAGCTATGAACGGCATGCAAAGAACAGTCTCATTAGGGGGGAAATAAATCTGTGGTTCAACCTTTTGTGACAATAGTTGATAACATGTTTCGCAAATTGTCTCATTTTGTTCGACATCCTCCATATAAAATCCAAACCACTGTCAGATTATTGATCCAGCTGTTTCTCTATGGAACTAAACCAGTTCATCTGATTCCTCTTCAGTTACCGTCTCATTCACGACTCGCCTCAAACTCCCGCTGTCACCATGTTGTTTTCTTCGCGCAGTGATTGGTACAAAATGTTCAGGTTGGGAGGAACGAGTGATGCATTCATAGGGTGTAGGACAAACCATACTCGCAGCAAATTTGACAGCGAAAGTTTATTTGAACGAAAATTTTTACTAAATGGTTGCGATACAGCCATTTTAACTATTGTAAATTTAAAATATCATGATACATCGAGTATACTCGATACATCGCCCAGCCCTACTTCAAGGTCTACAAGAATTTGATGTGTCCGATTTTTGTTTCAGAAATGATCACACACTGAGAGGGAAAAAAGCATTTTATCCTTAAAATTAATCATAATCAAAAATAGAATTCAGTCTTGCCAAATGAGGTGTAGCTTTCCTAATTTAATAAATTACCAGTTTTTATTAGGAATGTAAAAAGAAGCTGTGATGGTTTGATACTCAATTACAATTTTTAATCAAGTTAATTTCAGGGTCTGAAATTAATCAAAATGATTGGATTTTAATAAACAATCATTAACAAATAAGCAGCATTTTTAATTTAAAAAATATTTGGTGCTCAGTTATTACATCAATATATGAGCTCAACAACAAAGATATTCATAGTTTTTAATCTGTTCTTCAACCATCACATTGGAGTAAAGTGTTTTTCTATCCGTTCATCTTTCCAGAGTTAATCTGTTCATTCATGGAGCTTCTTTAGAAATGCGGATGCTGAAAATAGTGTTAGCTGCTACATGTTTATGAAGCAGAAATTAACCCCCAGAGAGCCGAGACAAATGACTGCTGTCCAGCGCTGTTTGCAAAAGTCACTTGTGCGTCAGATTTATGGGCGTACTACAAACGAGAATACGAAGTTCTGGCTCTACACCTCTGCATGTTTAAAAACAAAAAAAGACATGCAATAAATTGCGCTAAAATTTTTAATGCGCTAAAATCCATGTAACTAGTTGAATTAATTGACACAAACATTTGCTTCTTACTCTGGCCCCTGCTGGCTTGTGACTTTAATGGCTGCTGTGTGCTGGAAGCTGGTGCAACAAACAGCACGCCGTACTGACGAGGGTCATTCCGTGTCGTGGCAGTAAGACGAGGGAGACCTCGCCCTGATGCCACCCGCTTCCCTACAATGGCCCTCTGAATCTGTGGGATGTAGCGGTAGTCCTTCTCCTCCTTTATGGCATACAAACACCACTTTCTGGATTTCCTGTTATAAAGTTTGCGATATCTGAAATTAGATGTTAGACAAACAATAAAAACAGATGAAAATATTTATATCCAAAGTCTTTCTCGATAAAGTCGAGTAACAAATTACAAATAAAAAATACTCCATACTCCACGGAGCCGTCGGGTTTTCTCTTGGGCTGTCTGTGAACATGGTGGTTGTAATCCAGGCCAGCCAGGAAGATCCGGGCTTCATAGACCGGACGGCTGAAACTGAAGCGTTTGCTGGCGTACATCAGGATGTGGTTATGGAAAGATTCCAGCTCAGCCGTTGACCTAAAATTTCAATGACACCTGTCAGATCATAAAAGCTTTTTCTCAAGCACAATACATGTAGTAACACAGAATAATTAAACATATTCATACCTAAAGTGCAAGTACTTGTGTACTTCCTTAAGCCAGTGTTGATTTAGAATAATTTCCGATAATGCCTGATGGGCCACGGACCCGTTTTCTATCCACGCCTTGTCTCTGCGTTCCCCAGACGGACGCTGACCGGCCTCCAGGGGCCAATCCTGCTCTCCTGTTACATGGTTAAGAAGGCCAGCCCACATGTCCTAAATTACAAAATAAACGTAACAGTTTAAACTTACACTTATCAAATATACAATTGGTATAGTGGTTGCATTTTTTCCACTAAGCTTCACTCTTGATATTACAGTTATCAATGTGCAGGAATGAATACCAACCTCTAAACTGGTTTTATTTACCCCACATAGCAACAACAACTCAATGCTGAAGTGCTAGAAAAATTATATCCAGGTTGTTTGGGTGCGACTCACATAAAAGTTGTCATAGTTTTCAGTCGTCTTGCAGCAGAACCAGAAATAATTGCAGACATCTTTGATCCACTGCAGCAGAACAGAACAACCCTGTTGCTGCCCTGCCTTAATAAACACAAATAAAGAAATAATTAAATATCGGAGAAAAATAAACAAGTTTGTCATTTTGATTTCTTAATTTTAATAAGAAAACTTACTGCCTGCATCTTCTTGGCCAAGTTTTTGGAACCATGCCACATGTCTAGAGTGTGAAGCACACCGCTGTCCTTATACTTTCCTTTGGCTGGGTCTAACAGTACAACAGAAATGCAATTAGGAATACTGTTGCATTGACAAATAAAATCCTAAAAGGTCAAGCATTTATTACCGTTATTTCCAGACTAGTGAGCGCAACAAATATGAGACAAACCCACAAGCTTTGAAAGGAAAAAAATAATAATAGTGTGAATACTGGCCTCGCTTGTCTATGAGTCGCATCATAATGAGATATTTACAGACTTTTTTTTTTTTACTTCTAATGGAACACGTCACAGCGACATACACAAATACGTACCATAGATGCTTTTTAAAGCAGTGTCTGTAACATAGCTGCTTAATAAATAAATACATCAGCCTATGAAAGTCATTAATCACTCTTTATTTTCCTCCTGTGCACAAAAACCACTTAAGTCTTTGTCAGTGTCAGAATTACTTCCTTAACCCCCTAAAAACACCTGAAAAGGTATACCCAGATTAAATCAGCTGCTGTTCTTGAGCAATTTGAAGTACATGTAAAATCTTGGTCTTTTTATGAAGATGACAAGCTAAATTTTCTATTTTTGCAGTCAAAGGTACTTTAACTATAAGTAGTATGTAGCTATTACATTTGTAACACACAAAACAATAAAGATTTTGCTTCACCCAGATTTTTCATTTTTATTTCTTGTAAATGCACTTTGAGTGTTGAATGTATGGACTGGAAAATACAATAAATCTGTAGAATAAAGTAAACTGCTTGTGGATTTCAAGATTGATCAAGATAGCACAAAAAAGAAATGTCATTTTGGACATGTTTTATTTTTGAGGATGTACAGGTGTTGTCCAAGGGCGCCATTTGGACAATCTGAGTTACAGTCATCTGTAACTGACTGAAGCTCTAATGAAAGATAGTGACCAGAGGAATCCTCTGGTAGACACATTATTACTGATAGTGACATTACTTATCATTATATAAATAAAATTGCATATCTGGGGGGATGCAGGAGGGTTAGCGTACAGTCAGACATCCTCTCCCTTCTTGCAATATGCTGTCTGTCCACCCGCCCCATCCGTCCGTCCACCTTCCCGGCCCAGCACTCAACGGTACGCTAGCCTGCCCACACACCATTTCTCCTTCGACCCCTCCCCCCTGGCCTCTAGGTTTATAGCTGACACATTAACTGGTCAGTAAGGGGGGGCTCCAAACATTCGTCTCACTCTGTAGTTTGTGCTGTCCTGTTCAACAGTCCAGCCTTTCAAAATCCGTTGCACCATGGCAATGTTCAAAGCGTGTGAAAAACCTAGCGGGTTGTGGTCTGGACTTACCGAATAGAGCGGATATCTGTGACTGTGAATCTGTACAAACTTCAGTGACTTTAAGCTCTTGGTGGATTTGGTCAAAGCTCCTGATGAAGCCTTCCCTCTCCATCATCACAGAACTCCTCTGTGTCTCTCCCTTGTTAATGTTGACTATTGATAGGATTTCTTTGGTTTCATTCTCCATGATGGTGTAGGTGCAGAACTGAGCAGACGACCCAAGACTGTCCATATGACCATCAGCTTCAAAAAGTACCAAATGCACAAGAAAAAGATTTTTCATCAAAGCAGGAGACACAGAGTTGCATGTGAACATTGCCCGAGGTTCTAAAATTGACCATTAGACTCACCAAGTACAACAACATTTTCCTTTGATTTCAGCCTGGAAACAATGTCAGCTCTGCTGTTGTCCCAAAAGTCCTTGATGGTTCCAACACAGTATGTGTCTTGTATTTTCAAGAAGGTTGACCAATCCACTATTCCCATCTTCATAAACTTGAAAAGCAATGCAACTTTGGCATAGTTGTTGCCAGACAGGATGATATTTGATGCCAAAAGGAAGTCGCCAGCTTGCATCCCGTCTTTGAAAGTGGGCTGGGAGTTCCACTCCCACACACAGTGATTGTTAAAACACATCTGGAAAACAGGTTTAAAAATATGTAGCATTACTTTCTAACCATCTCAACAACGATACAACAGAGCAGCATTTCCTGTAGGGTAGGGGTGGGTAACTCCAGCCCTCGAGGGCCGGTCTCCTGCAACTTTTAGATGCATCTCTACTTCAACACACCTGAGTCAATAATGAGGTCATTAGCAAGACTCTGACTGCACTTAGGAGGGGATTCAAGTGTGTTGGACCAGGGAGACATCTAAGAGTTGCAGGACACTGATCCTCCAGGACCAGGATTGCCCTCCCCTGCTGTAGGGAGAGATTTTAGGGTTTGTAGATTAAACGCCCCAGATTATTTTAGGTGATTATCAAACGGTCAAAACTTGCATGTGAAACTGATTTTATCCAACCAACGTTCATTCAACAGTAGTCTTCCTACTATTATCAACTCTGAAACTTTTTTAGCTATACTTAGTACAGAAACAAATTGGTAAAGGCTAAAATCAGATATGCTTCTTAAATATCTGATTGGCCAGAAAACTGCATTCGATGCAGCCCTACTTGTTTTTAATAACAGCAGTCAGTCTGTAGAGCAATGGAGTAATGAAAATTAATTCAAATAAAATATATTTAACAGCTATTAAAGAAGTACTTTAACACATCTCAGGCATTAAGATTTTCTGCTCTGTTGTATTTATTTAGAAATAGCATATTTATAAGCATTAACATTGCAGTTTTTTAGTAATTGTGATATTATTTCAGTCATTTATTTAAGGATTTGTGATATTTAGTAATCTGAATATTATGCGTGTTCACCCGTGTGTGAACGCAGCTGACTCAGCGCCTGAGAGCGTCACAGATATAGAGTATCAGCTTTTGTCAACTTTGGTGTTAGTGCTTTTGAAAGCTCACAATCTGCTGGCGCTAGCCGAGCTAGCTGCGTGGCCTGGGGCGTCATCATAAAGCACGGCTATAGATCGAGTTTGAGAGCGCGCCACCAGTAGACGAGCGACTGCGTACAGATGGAGGAAGTTCACATCAGGATAGTGTGCTGTGTCAATTATATTAACTGTGAACACCTGCAATTCCTACATGCTGTGATCTTCTCGGTGCGGCAGGCGCTCTCGTTGGCTTGGCGCCCCCTTGGGGAAACACTGGAGTAGTAAATGAACATACCCACTGCATGATGACAGCTGTTCCTCTGGACTTCATCTGGACTTGGAATGGTCCAGTTGCCTGACACTCCACCAGTGTCACCGGGTCTTTAGCCGTACACACTGGGATGGGCAGCAGCAGATACTGAGCGAGTTGCATCAGACAGACATGATAGGTGATGGCTGCCGGATGATTAGTGATGTCATCATCACTCTGGACTGGTTGGGACTCAGCTGACTCAGTGACCAGAGTGTCATGAACTGTGTCCTCCATGACGACGGCCGGAAGACCATCCAGAGATAACTTCTGTTCACCGGCACCAGCAGCGCTGATTGAATACAAAAAAAGCAATGAGAAAGGAAAATTATTTTCATGAAAAATTACTTTTAGTTAAGGAACTTACCGAACGCATAAAGGGGGGATGTAATCCTCCTCCTCCTCATCATCATCATCAGTGTCGTCATGGTAACTGCCTTCCCCCATGCTATTCTCTTCCTCTGAAGCTGAAGCGCCTCCAGTGTCGTCCTGCAGAGGCCGGGTCCAGTCCTCTGCCCAGTCGATGCTATGAACCAAAAATATTAATCTGATACCAAAACGTCACGTCAGGTTAAATATGTATAAATGCTACTTACACAGAGTTCTTAATGTGATTGAAGTCACTTTCATTGATGTCATCATGAGTGTCCAGTGATGAAATGCTAACAGCAAGAACATGTAGAAATAAAAATGACATATAATCTTATCTGCCTGAGTTTTGTCTCTCTACCTTTAGTAACTTGAAGAAATTCTGTGCTTCATCTTCCAACATTACCTACATTTTATGTCAACTTCTTTTCCTCAATGCAGAGCAAATTCTGAACATCTAAATTTACAAAGAAATATCCACAATTTTGCTCATTATTTCTTTTTAATTGTAGTCTACGGCGCCAATGCAAACATTATTATACATCTCTGTAATTGTATGCAAGAACTAAGATGATAAAATCTAGATTTGCAAGATTGAACTAAATAATTCACAATCCTGCAGTGAATTTCAGGTCTTGATCTCTGTAACAAAATAAAATACTTGAGGTTAAACCATTAACAGATTTTTCTTCACACATTAAAATCTTTAAATGATTGGCTCTGATTTTCAATTCACTTTTATAATTGTAGAATAAGACATACATTATAATCCGTCACCATGACTACTGATCAGGCTGAACCATCATGGTGAACTTGACAATATAAGCTCAATATTTTCTCACCGATCTGATGATGAGCTGCTGACCGAAGTGGACAGGACCGTCTGATGGCTTGTTGTAGTTGAAGAAGTTAAAGCTCCAACTTGACATCTACAATAAAACACACCGTATAAAATCTGTCAGGCCTGTTTGGAAGCTATAGACCAGTGCTTCCCAATTCCAGTCCTCAGTCCTGCTCTGCATGTTTTAGATGTACCTCTATTCCAGAGCAGCTGATTCAAATGATTGCATGACCATCAAGTGCTGCAGAAGCCTGTTAATCAGCCACATATTCAATCCTGGTGTGTGGCAGAAGGGAAACACCTAAAACATGCAGGGCAGGAGGCCTTGAGGACTGGAATTGGGAAACACTGCTATAGACAACCTTCACCACGCTAAGTGCTAATGTTGTAAGCAGTCCTCTCATATTTTATTTACTTTTTGTAAATACTTCATTATATCACGATAATATACAGAAATTAATTTCACTGATTCAAAAAATATGTTGGGATAACTACATAAAACAATGAAATATATACTGAGTGTGAAACAGTTGGCAGTGATCTCTAACATTACTGCCATGCTGCTAGCTAACAAGCTAACTGTTAGACTTAGCAACAAGCTACAGAGTGAAAAGAGACTGGTGATAATGTAACCGTCATAGTTGTGTTGTTAAAAAATAACGCAAATCCAGCAGAGATCCTTACTTGTCTAGCAGAAACGTGGCTAACTCTGCATCGGATTTGAAGCGTTTCAGGTAGAGTAGCTCCCTCCACCTCAGAAAAGCCGCTCCGATGTTTATCCTCGTTTTATTCCGGGCTCGGTCCAGTTCTTTCTTTTGAGCTTGCTTTTCATCTTTGGACTTCTTCCGCCTACCTCTCCTTGATTTTAGAGCAGGTGCCGCCACTCGAGGAATTGGCAGTTTTCCTGCAACGTTAGGTTCCCTCTCTGCCATTAGCAAAGTTGCAGCACTTCAGCAGTCTTGAGCTTGAGTGAGGTAAACGCTGAGCGGGAGAAGGTTGCTGGGCAGCGTGTACAGGAGCGTGATTGACACTGCTGAGACACTCCTCCCGGCTCTTACTACTGGTGTATTTCTGCAAATAGCAGCAAGATGACTGGGATGAGCCAAGGGAGCTTGATTTTTTTTTTTTTTTATAGATCATCTGTCTCATATTCTACTGTCAGCAAATTTGAACAGTTTTAACAAATTACCTAAAAAATATTTTTTTATTAATGTTGCCTACTGCAGCTTTAAGTTAATAACAGCAATAGATCAACTGTTGTTGCCTAAGCTGTCTCAGCTAAACAGAAACTCAGAACCAGGCATAGCATCTATAAAGACAAAAAAGAGAGAATACGCAGAGAGTAGTGATGTCATACACGTCACTAGTGACGTCAGGAGCGGCCATGTTGAAACGCGAAGTCGTAGTTGCTCCCACATTCCCAGTGAAGAAAGTGATTTTTCCAACTGGGAAATTTTCCAGTTCCAAGTAGAACCGGATCGCACCATTAGCGTTGAGCTGGTGCATTTCATATTTCACGGTTAAACGTTAGCCATTGAGTAAAAAATACAACTTTAACTGAGTCTACGTCTCCATCAAACAATCATTTACCAGCTAGGGGTCCAAATCCTCTGGACGAAGCAGAGGGGCTGGTTGCTCTGCGACATTAATAAGAATAATTTCAGAAATTCTGCGTAAGCTAATTCTAAACCGTAGCTGGCATCCAAAGACCTGATATAATGGAGTAAAACATACTAACCTAATCTGTCCATCTGAATCTTAAAAGCAGCATCCATGTTTCTGTTCCTCTTGCTCTCCTACCTCTAGTCGCAGTTTGAGCTCCTATCGCTACATCTCTGGTAGCTTTTCTGCCTCCAGGCCTTCATTTAACTGTTACTGAACAGCTACGGTTCGGTTTTAATGTGATTAAATAAACAAAAACAAAAGAAAACACGACGGACTACAGCCGCTGTGCTAAAGAGAATTTGGCGTCTGCGCACTGGCGACTAGGGGCTGAACCCGGAAGTCCCACCCAGGATCTTCTGAGGGAGTTGAATCCGCATGCGCATCAGGGACGTATGTCAAGAGCAACGCCATATTGTAAGTGGCATTTTGTTTAGAATATATATGCTAATTTTTTAAATATATATTTTAAAAAAGAATGAAAACCATTCAGCCATGTCAAATAGTATATCAGTATTTTTTGTTTGTTTGTTTCATTCCACGGTCAATGGAATTCCATTCAGTTTAATTTAAATATATTATTAATCCAAATGAAAATTAAATGTTGTAGCTCACGTTATCATTTTGTTCAAGGAGTTATTATAGATGCCAATGCTATGGGTACTGGTGGGCAGAAAGGCTCTTTGTAGCAGTAAGTATTACAGCAATTCTGAAGATTCTTCTGGCTAAAAACATTCAGCTGTTGTATGAGAGTCTCTGAAGAGGATCTGCAGGGTTGTCTGTAATTTTATTGATTTCATGAATAATCCTTTGCACCATCACCTCCAGATATTCCAGAGCAGAACCCAGAACAGAACCAGATTTCTTTTTTCTCCTCTCACCTCTCATGATGTCTCAGTGCACCACAGATATTCTCTGACTAGAGATATTCTCTAGATTAGAAACTTTGGGGTCTATGTAATAATCATCTATGAAAGCAGCCTTACCTTTACTTACTTTCCTTTTATCCAGCTTAACGAGTTACCAAACCCATCAGTCCATCCTATCTGGAGGTACAGGGCTGAATTTAAGCTGAATAAATAATATTAAGCCTTGAAATTAAATTGCTGTTTATATTATTTACTTGTTTTTAATATTGCTGTGAATAGTTTATTCAGATGAAAAACTGTTATTTTCTCATGAAGTGCCTAGAAGAGACCAGCAATTAGCTAAACACAGAGATGCAAACAACTGATTTACTTACGATTGTCAATCAATGCTTTATTAGACTTAAATTAGTTCCATTTGATTAACAACATCCGCTTAGACTTTTTTCAGTGATGTAGTTTAGCCTCCATTCAGCAGAGGGTGATAATAGTCATCTTTAAGTAATCAGCTGATACAGAAATAAAGATGGTGGGACCATACCAGAACAGCAAAGAGAAATGGTCCAGAGTCCAATCTGGGCTGTAATATGTACTTTATACAGTTCTGTTCATAAATATATAAAGTTATTAACTTAATAGCCGAGCTGCATGGCAGAGCAGCATCAGTGTCAACTTCTCAGCTAAAAACAACTTGTGCTACGAAGGCCAGGATATGAAAAGCAAAGAAGACAACTGAGAAAAATTGTAACATGGAATAAAAAGAAATGATGCCAATAAGCATGGTTGACTTTGCGGGCTTTTATTAGTTAATGCATTTTATGTAGCAAAATTGTAATATTTAATATAACACAGATTGCTAGAGCTAACACTATTAGCAGGAGTTAAAGCAAAAATCACTGGAGGACAATGAATGTCTAAAGTTACAATGAAGGATTTTTAAGTCTTTGTAATATCACTTTAATATATCTGAGAAAATGTTTTGATTCTGATGTGAGCCATAATTTAAATATAAATTCAATTTAGCCATATTTAGATTTAGAAAAACTAAGCCTATTGTAATTTGAATTTCTTTTTAACATCTGAAATAAATGTTTCTCAAATAAAATCTATTGCTACAATTAATCATGGATGTTTATATAACAACTTAAACTAATTGAAACAAAGAGCTTACCACAACAGTAAGCTACATATTAAACACTGTAAGGTAAAACATTCATGAATCATAGAAAATCAAAGATATTACAGTCCTTTAGGTAGGAACTCTTTTACTGCCTGATTATTCCCCTCCTGTGTGAATTCTCATATGTCGGTTAAAATGGGATGTCTGGGTAAATGTTTCGCCACAAACAGCACAGCCAAATGGTTTCTCTCCAGTGTGGATCCTGGTGTGCGCATTTAAATTAGACAACTGGCGAAATCTCTGACCACAGACATCACAACCAAAAGGTTTTTCTCCTGTGTGGATTCTCATGTGCGTTTTTAAACTTCCCTTTAGGCTGAATTTTTTCCCACAGGCGTAACAACCAAATGGCTTCTCTCCAGTGTGGATCCTGATGTGTTTCTTTAAGGTCGACTTATCACTGAATCTTTGTCCACAGGAATCACAACCAAACGGTTTGTCTCCTGTGTGGATTCTCATGTGTCTGTTTAAACTCGTCTTGTCACTAAAGCGTTGTCCACAAACGTCACAACCTAAAGGTTTGTCCCCCGTGTGGATCCTCCTGTGTTTGTTTAAATGGGACTTATCACTGAATCTTTGTTCACAAACATCACAACTGAACGGTTTCTCTCCTGTGTGAATCCTGGTGTGAATGTTTAAATGGGACTTTTGGCTGAATTTTCTGCCACAGACGTCACAACCAAACGGTTTCTCTCCAGAGTGGATTCTCATGTGAACGTTTATGTTGTTTTTCCAGTTAAAACTTTTACCACAGTCGTCACAGGTAAAACATTTAACCTCTGTCTGGATGTTCCTCAGCGACTCAACAGTTTTCTTCTCTCTAACAATTTTCTTGCCAACCAAACAGCCTGCAGGTCTTGCTTTTGAAGGACAAGTTATGTGTCTCTGAAGCGAGGACTTGATGAACTGTTGACTGCACTTGGAGCAGCTCAGCGACTTGTTGGCGGCGTTTCCTCCTGACTCTGCAGCTCTAGTTTCCTTCCAGTCGTTCTCACTGTCCTCAGTTTCAGAGCCGGAGTCTGGTGGGTGTTTCAGATGAGAACCAGGATGGTTCACATCATCATCACCCTCCTCTTCATCCCCACTAACCTCCGTCTCTGAAGAGCTGGAAGGATCTGGGTTCCTGCTGGACTCTGCTCCTCCATCGTCCTCTTCATCACTTTCTGCTTTCATCTGGCCAGCTGAGCTGCTGGTTGGAAGATCTCCAACTTCTGGCTGATGAAGCTGTGAGAACAGAGGTTTATCTTCATCATCCTCACTTTTCACAACAACGACATTCAGTGGAAGCAGACACGGATGGGTCTCCTCCTTCACACTGAGCTCTTCATCCTCTGGGCTGCTCCAGACTTCCTCCTCTTCCTCCTTGATGTGAAGACGTTCTGCGTCCTGCTGGTCTCCACCAGGACTCTGCTCTTCATTAGCTTCTTCTTTAACCACCAGCTTCTCCTCAGGTTCTGCAGAAAACACAGAAACAATGTGAAAAAGTTTAGTAAACAGAATTAAAAACTGAAGAACTCAACTAAGACTTCAAACTAAAACCGGTAACTGAGTACATTTATTTATACAGCAAATTTCAAGACATTCATCAAAAAATTCTGCTCAGAAGTAACAGCATTAAACATTAGCTCTTCCAAACAGTTAAAAGTTGGGTTAATGATTATTTGAATAATTGATTTTTCTATTTATTATTCTGACGATTAATTGGATAACAGAGTTAGCACATTTTACAGATTTTAATTTAACCATTTAAGATGTTTTTTATACAGTGAAAATAGATTTAAACGCAAATAATATTCTTAAATAACAAAATAAGCATTTTATTCCCTTGAATACAATAAAAACTTTCTTCTAACATCAACATGTGAACAGCTCAGCCCTTTCTGCTCAATTGAACATCAATACAGTGTAGGGATGATCTGGGGATGATTCCACCTGAGGAATTCATATTTACAGAAATATGTTCTTTTTTTATCCTAAATGCAAAAATTTACATATATACAAACATCTATAGATAGATAGATGAATATATGTTTTAACTATTTTGATGAAACAAGGAGGTAAAAGCTTATATTATAAAAATACACAAATTAGTTTAATTTAGATCCCTGTTCCATTGCCTTACACCGCAATGGATTTTATGCCATTGGTTCTGATGCATCATAGTTTTATCAGTTTATTGTAAATTATTCCAGATTAGCAGCAGAAGGTAAACCTCAGATATTGTTTTACTGGACTCAGATGACCACATTCCCTCCAGCAGCATAAAAACAGATTCAAGAAAATGACTGTAAATCATCGGTTGTCAAAGCGGGAAGGAAACGTCCTTCTGTCGGGCTGCAAGTGACACATGATCGGGTCAAAATGTTCATTTCAATCCCAAATGTCAGGAATCAAAGCTGCTGAGGTCCGAAATGAACAAACATCCCGCTAAGCTAAGATACAAACAAAGGTCAGATACTAGCCCAGCAGATCCAAACAGCTGGCATGAAAACAGACAAACCTGATCTGTGCGGCTGGACCAGGAGGCTGAAAGCGGCGTCCATGTCTCTGTGCCCGTCTTCTTCTGCAGCATCCAGTCCCTGTTGGACCTGCTGTCCCCGCATCTCTGGCGGTTTCCCCTCCAGACGCTCCGCTGTGACTCAGCAGCTGCTGCTGTTGCTCCCTAAAAGCTCTATTAACGACCCCAGAACAGAACCAGAACCGAGGAAAGTACCCGGACGAGGATCCGGCTGAGTCCCCTATACTGATGAGAAGCTGGAGTCTGCGCACTAGAGCCCGCAGGCCGAACAACCCGGAAGTCCCGCCTTCATCAATCATAATAGCGTTTAGCGGATCCGCCATGTTGTAAGTGGCATGTTCTTATTTAAACCAATTTGACAATATTTAGAAACAGTTTCCCCATCTCTCCTTAAAATTACGTTCAACTAATTGCACTAAGAAGTAGAACAGAATAGAATAGAATAGAATAGAATAAAAGCTTTATTGTAGGTGAAAACATGAAACTTAGGCGTCATAAAATACAGACAATTAAAATCAACTTATTAACAAACAACAGAAAATAATCAAATAAGAGCCACAATCTTCATCAGAACAAACTAAACCTCAGACAGTGTAAAAACAGAAACAACAATCATTTTTGTTCATTTCAGCCCAATGATTATCACCACCAGTGATTTGAATTATATATTTATATTAATATTAAATATAATTGTTTTTAAATATAAATTTTAGCTTCATGTTCTAAAGTAAAAAATGAAATAACTTAAACTCCTCTTGTGTTACTAAAGACCTAAAACCTAAACATCTGATTGGTCAACTCCTGCACAGAACCGCAGCAGCAGAGAGTGGAGACTCCTGACTGAGTGGTCTGAAAAACATGTGCACATGGTCTGGACATGTTTTTACAGACCATGTGCACCTCCAGGGAAAATTATGCTGCATGTTGAAACCATAAGTTACGGTTTTAAATCAACTGATGATGCTGCAGCTGTCGTAGAACAAGTTAAAGCTGAGTTAACTGAGTGAAGCTTATGGCTCTACAGAACAGAACGGTGCTGGATGAACTGACAGCTTCTACAAAGGAGTTGGTGTTATGATTTGTACTTCCTGCTTAACTAATATTACAGCTAAATATGGTGAAGGTGTTATTGCACATGCACTGTCCAACCTAACAGCTCTTAAGGATACGCAAAAGTCAATGAAAGAAGAAAAACAAACTTTCCTCAGGATTTGTTTTTCTGCGGCAAAATTTTAATTCAAGCAAATCAGCAATTTATCTTCATAAGAAACCAGCTTTAAAAATATTCCAACTTTTAAAAAAAATCTATTCTGCGATTATAAAGCAGCTGAAGCATAAAGAATGAGGCTCAGTTTCTAAATCCAACTTTCTCCAGGTTCCAGATTCAGTGAGCAAACTGCAGCCATGAGGTCCAGAACCTGAGTCCAGAACCTGAGTCCAGGGTCTCATTTGGGCTGTGTGGGCATAGAGTAGAACTGGTTCTGGTCTCTGGTGGCAGGACTCAGACTCTGGTAAGTCACGTCCTGAGAGGAAACGTTCTCATAGTCGACGTTCTGAAGAAAGAAATGATAGTTGAAAGCATTATAAAGAGTTTGTTCCAGTTTAAGAAGGAACATTTTTACAATAATCTACTCTCAGGTTTTAAGATTTTACTGAAATAAAACTATTAATTTGTACAACCTTCTTCTTACAGCTTTATATTATTTTTCACACTAATCAAAGAAAAGAAAATCACCTCCATCTTTACTCCGTCGTCTCCTCTCCTCCTTGAATCTGTGAAACAAAAAGTTTTATTAGGAGAAAATGTCTGAAGCTCAGAGAAGGCCGGAAGAAAAACATGAAATCATCAGATGGATTCAACAACAAAACTTAACACGTTATGAATATGGATGATCATTTGAAAACAGTAAAGTAATAATTAGAAATTACTTTGATGTCAAAGTGTTTAAAGTTTTCCTCCATGAATAAATTTCTCCTGCTGTCATTAAAAATCATAGATTTTAAGGCTTTTCTACGTCTTTAACAAACAACAACTGTGGAAGATTTAATCTCAAACGAACCACAGGTGACATTTTCCAGTCATTATTTTATAAAATTAAACCAGGTTGTTACAAAATAGAATTCACTTAATTTAGAATCAGTGTCAGAATAAAGTTTGGTTTAGTCTGTGGCTTCCTGTTGCTGTCTCACCTGTCAGAGATTTTCTCCTGCAGGAAACCAGCAGAGCTGCTGAGAGCAGAACCACCACGGCAGCCAGAGTCACAACAACGATCACAGGAACATCTGCAGAGAGACAACAAGCTGGTTTACACTGACACCTGCTGGTGGACTATGGTACTGACCACGGTTTACACTGACACCTGCTGGTGGACTATGGTACTGACCACGGTTTACACTGACACCTGCTGGTGGATCACGGTAAGGAGCACAGATAGACTATAGACTCATAATGAATTAGTGTTTGTAAAGTTTCTCTGTAGAAATGTTTGATCCAGATCAAAGCTTTCTGACAGTAACACGACATCACAGTTTTGTTCTGATGTTTCTAAAGAAAATGAATCATTTTTAAATTTCTTTCTGAACATTGAAACATCTGTAGAAGATAATTTTCAATTCAATAAACAAAAGTCCAGATGCTACATCAGCTCAGAAGGTAAACAGGAGATGCATAGAAGTTACTTATTACTCACAGTGACTGGATGCAGGCTGAGATGCTGCAGGAGTGAAACTTGCTGTTGGTCTGGAGGCTGACGGGTCGACTGCTGGAAAATGACCAAACAAGACTCAACATTGCTGCTTAATAAATCTACATAGTAAAAACTCTGATTCGTTTAAGGTATGACATGAGGACATGTACACACTAGCACCATAAAAGATATTAGGGACATTTTAACACCAGTAAAAACTCACCAGTTCTGACCGTGACATGAAAATCTCTGTATGAACTTATCGAACCAGTTCCATCCAGTTTACACTGGTACCGTCCGGAGTCAGACTGGATCAGCTGTGTGATGGTCACCAGAAATGTTTCTGATTTTTGTTCTGCAGATTCTATCTTGTATCTGCTGCTTTCAGCTTGGGGTCCATCAGTCTGAACCAGAACTTCCTGATCACATTCTCCTCTGCAGAAATATTTGGTTTTTCCAGAGAAACTGAAGGAACAGGCGACTGTCAGTGAGCTGCCAGCTTCTTTATAGAGGTGATGATCTTTGCTTCCATCCAGCAGAGCTGTTAAAATAATCACCAGTTACTTTCTGATCTCAGCTTGATGCAGTCTGATCACATTAATCCCAGTTTCACACTGGGAGCTGCCCAGTTCAACCAGTCTGGGTCTGTTAGTTTGTATGCTATTTCAAACCAATCAATCAAATTTTATTTTTATAATACATTCCAGCAACAAGGCAGTTTAAAGTCCTTTACATCATAAAAACACAAAAATCAAAAATTTAAACATTACATTTTTCCAATTGTTGTATTCAAACATCAAAATGTTGGTTAGTGTTTCAATTATTATGGTACAAAAACAATTTTTAACAAGTGGGATTTAGTCCAGATTTAAAAGATCAAATTTTTTTTTTTGATTTTCATAACTTTATGTAAACATCAACAACAGTAAACAAAAACAACCCACCCCAAATCAACAAGGAGCACTGCAGTGTCCACATAAAAAAAGATCTAACTGTTTTGGCTGGTTTACAGTTTTCCATAAGTTTGTTCCAGATTTGTGGTGCATAGAAGCTGAATGCTGCTTCTATTTCAAACTCACCATCTGAGACGCTGATGTTGAAATCCACGTGTGAACTTGTCGAGTAGCTAAAACCTGACAGGCATCTGTATCGTCCAGAGTCAGACCTGGTCAGATTCTTAATGGTCACATAAAAAACATCTGAAGA
>CAEFZY010043121.1:0-15899 GCA_903066815.1 Brachyrhaphis roseni
ACTGTTGTAACCATTAAACAATCTCCTCTTCAGTTCAACCTTATGACTGGAGACACATTGTTGATGTTACCATTATAAAATAACTTATAATTGAGTATTGGCAAAGATCAATGTAACTTTCACAGGTGGTGGAGCGTTGTTGTTAACAGCTGCTGATAGTAACTAAAAAGTTACTTTTAATGTAACTTAGTTACTTTCCAAATCAAGTAATCAGTAATCTAACTAAGTTACTTTTTCAAGGAGTAATCAGTAATCTGATTAAAGTTACTTTTTCAAAGGAACTATGCCATCACTGGTTGTAACTACTTGGTGCTTTTTCCTAACTTCAGCTTTAATTAAGATTTTTGGCCTGATAGTAAAAAGATAATATTTAACTTAATCAGGGTGCATCTCTTTTTAGTGCATGTATTCTCGCCTTTTACCATTCAAGAAGATAGCATTCATCAAATCCAGGGAAAACTTTTGTTGTTTTTATTATAACTACTATAATTAATAAAGGTGGATGCCAAATGACAGAAAGGTACAATTTAGTTGCACCTTTAAACAGCTGAAATGTTCTGAGTCCAGGGGGTTCTGCTGCTTCCGTTTCTTCTGATGCATATTCAGATTAAAGACCTAAAGAAAAAGCAGAAGCTGAGGCAACAAAAACATATTTTAAGATATTTACACTTTGGTCCCAGCACAGGCCAGAACTGGATTTAGCAATGCGTCAAACTTTAACAAGAGCTTCAGATTAACTGCAGTCCTGTCATAACTAGATGATGAAGAACATTTTTTGTTGCAGAACGACAGAAAGATGATGGAGTTCTGCTTGTTGTTTTCAGCTGATTTATCCAGGTTGCATTTTGGAAAGTGAGGTTTCCTTCTCCCATGACCATTTTAAAGCCTTAACCTTCTATGACATGAGTTGTTTTTCAGTACAAGCCTCCATTAACATCCTTGTCTGACCCAAAGGTTTTCAGTCACGTTGTCACTAGAGTCCCAGCAGCTTAGCGTGAGCAGTTCCAGCTGATTCCTCTGTTTGAATCACAGTGTTTGGTTTGGAGAGTGTAATTTGGTAATTGCTGTTTGCGTAGCTTTAGCACTGAGACAGGAGCAGAGAGAATAAGCTGAGAACACCTCACACATTCAGTCACACCAGACAAACTTCTCATTTTTTCTTCTGTTCCTCAACTTCAAGTTCACATTGTCTGTCAAGGCTGGTTCAGTTCCCACTCCATCTGCCTCGCAGGGGGCACCGCTGCATGGCAGCCTGGTCTCTGTTAGACTTAATCAGTCTAACAGAGACCAGAAATAATATACATAATATACATAATAGTAGCTACAGCTGGATAGTAGCTGTAGCTACTATCCAGTAGCGCACCACCATCAGAAGCTTAATGTAGTGTGAAAAGCTTTGGAGTCCCCTGGACTTGATAAAGCACTACACCAGCACAGAACATTTACCATAAATATCCAGTTATGCTGATGATACTCAGCTGCATCGACCCATAAACTCTGATGAAGCAGTCTGATGGGTAGACTGCAGGCGTAACTTGAGGACATTAAAACCTGGATGACTCTAAACTGTCTAAATTCTGACCAGATAACGGTTGTTGCTTTAGTTTTCAGGCTCTTCTCCGATGGAAGCAACTCTCAGAGTTAGTCTGAATACTTTCTAGACCAAGACTGAAATGTTCCTCTCTCCTAAAGCTGATCGTCAAAACAGAGCTGCTCGGCCAGTTCAGGGGGCAGTAAGGGGCAGTAGAGAGTTCGATATGCTGCCTCTGTAACCAGGTTGTATTTCTCTTTTATTATAATCACACAAAATGTATTTTTGGTTATTCATGCTGTTTTTTTTGTTGTTTTTTTTTTACCTGACTGAAACGCCTTTAAAAACTCTGTCTTTGTTTTAACATTGGTCATTCTGTCATATTCTGCTGCTGGAGGACAAACTGACCACTCCTGACTTTCTTCTTCTACTACTCTCCAATCTACAATTTTTGCTGTTATTTTAACATTTTGATTTCTCTTTTATTTCCTCTCCAGAAGCTATTCCTGCTCTGTATTTTGATTGGCTGATTCCGTCCTGGAGCCGGGGCATCAGCTGGCATGATGCTGCCATCACCTGACCGTTTATTTCAAAATCAAAATGACTTTATTAATCCCAAAGGGAAAATAAATACATTTCTGTGAACCTAGAAACGTCTCCTGGCTCAATTCTTCTCCATCTTCTCTGACCTTCAGATGGCCGCTTGTACTGAGCCCCGTTTTGGTTCTGCTGGGGTTTCCTCCTGTTAAAAGGGTGTTTTTCCTCTCCACTGTCGCCCCCTGCTGGTCAGGAGGAGTGATGCTCTGCTGGGTTTGCTTAAAAACGTTTCAGGTAACTTGAATAAAGAATTGATTGGTAACTGGGACCAGTTGAAATCCATGTGTAACTAAATCAAAATGATTTTTTTCTAAAGTGCCTCAGGATGGTTTTTAGTATATAAACACACAAAATTAATTATTTTCATTTGTGTGTGTTTTGCTCCCTTATGAGTTGTATATTATTCCTCTATCTTCCACCGCTACATTACCTCCTTACTCATCGTCTCCTGGTTCACCTCTTTAAATTTCACAGAATAAATGAATGAACAACTAAATAAGGGAACACAGCTCACACCACCATCTGGCCCAAGCACTCCATCGAATTGGACTAAATCTGCACCAACTCCTCCAGAGATATCGGATATCTGACTGGATGTTAGTTCTGCACCTTTCATTCAGCCCAGACTCATTATTACCCCCTAGGGTAAAAAACACTGCTAATAAGTAAGAGAACTACCATTACCGATAATGGTAAATAAACCCCAGATTTATTCAATCTAAAGGAGCAACGAATTGAAACATTATCCAGCTCTCTTTGCTAAACACCAGATCCTTCCCAGGGAAACACTTCTTGATAAATTCCTTGATTGCTGAGCAAAGTATCAACATCCTGTTTTTAACAGAAACATGGTTCAGTGAAAATGTACTAATCAGATCAACGTTTCCTAATTACAATTTCCTGCGCAAGTACCAAAAACACAAGAGAAGGGAGGGGTCGCTACAATATTGGAATACCTTTTAACTAAACTGTTAAAAGGTATTCCAGGGAAAATAAGACTGTTTGGAATATTTGGGAATCAAGGGAAAAGATCATGAACTTTAAAATCAAGAGTCCAGCTGCAGCTGATCCAGAATGCTGCTGCTGGAGTTCTGACTAAAACCAGGAAGCTAGAGCACACCACCCAGTTCCACAGAACCCAGTTCATAACTACCAGTTCTGCTGCTTGTAGTTATGAAATCACTGAGCGTCTTTGCACCTCAATTCATTAACATGTTGTGATGTTTTATATCTCTGTGTTTTATGCAGAACAGAAACCTGCTGGGAAACAGCAGTCATGCTGAGCAAGGAGCGATTTCTTTTAATCTTTTCCAGTTTAAATAATAATATTTTCAGGGTTAGAGATAAAGGATTAGCTAAAATCTGTTAATAATTGAGACCACTTCTGAAGTGCTTCTAACTGCCCATTTTAAATGTGAAAGCACCAAATTTATTTTCACATGCATCATTAACACACACAGTGAAAAGCATCTCAACACTCCCATGGAAGCAAACATCCACAGTCTCCTTTATTGTTGCTCTTGGGAGAACAGCCAGTCAGCATCAAGGAAAGTGAATAGTGCTCCTGGATTGGCTGTTTGGTAATGCCAACTTTTGCTTGTGAACTATCACTGCTTAAAAGTTGAAGTCAGGGTTCAAAGGTCAATGAGGTGCAGTAAATGTGTGGTTATGAGGAAGTTCTTTCAGCTTGACCTTTAAACATGAAAGCATGTTTGGTAAATCCCTTTTAAAGGAGGAAGTATGTTGCTGCACATGCAGCCATACACAAACTAATGACCAGTCAGACCTGAAACCACAAACCACAGGACCTGCTCTAAAGATATCTCCAAGCAGGAGCCGCATGTTGATAAGTCTTCACATGACCTCCACTGAACATATTTCCTGGTGTCCAGTCACGACCTGCAGAGGGAAGCTGGTTGAGTTCATTTGTTCCACTGAAGGAGACCTGAAGATGGAACCCAAATGCGTGATTTACTTTAACATTCCCATGCACTGTTTACTCCCAGGACTCTGAGTTTGGTTTTGTGTTCTGTGTTTTTGCTGTTCACCTTTTGTTTTACTCTTCTTGATTATTTCTTGTTACTAACTTTTGTTAGCTCTTTCTCATTCTTGTGTGTCTTTATTACAGCCCCTTGTAGTGTTTTCTAGTTACTCTATATTTAGTTATTCTTTTATGTCTTGGTCTACATCTATCCAGTGTTGTAGTCAAGACCACCTAACCCGAGGCCAAGACTTTAAGGGTCCAAGACTAAGTCAAGACCAAGACCAGCGCCCAGCGCTACATGACACAATAAAATGTGAAATATGATCAAAATTGCTAATCAAATTGATCTTAAAGATTCACATTCCCATAAAAACACCTAGATATTAAATACTTAGAGCTGAAATAAATTTAACCAATATTAAACAAACTTATCTAAAAAGATAACAGCCTGGGCATTTGCCCATATCGTTCATGTCAGAAATCACACTGTCTGCACCATTAAACATAGCAATTGAGGCAATGCCTCGAAGGTAAACGCCACTCAACTATGAACACTGACCCAAGAGCAACAAGCAAGAAGCAACCAATCACAAGGCGTCACCATGACTGTTCTCACCGTCTCTCCGCCTGCATGAAGCCAGGCAGCACAACACTGTAATATCTACCATCATGGCCGACATTACACCTGCCACTTTGAACAAAACAATCAATGAGCAATGCACGTGCTATGCGTACTCTTTCATCCTTGTGTTTTATTTATTTGCTAATTAAATAAATATCAATGTATATAATTAAATAAAATAATGATGGCTACTGCAGTAGCTAAAGCATTACAAGAACAAAGAACGGCTCTCAGTCGCATCTTCTTAGCAAAGAGAAGTTCAAAAGAGTCGGATTGTTCATCACTATATTGCAGACTTTTGGACGCAATGTTGTCCCATATATGCGACACATTACTCAACACAATAATTCAGCGCAGTGAGTGACTTTGTTTTTCATCACAAATGCTTATGTGTCTCTGTACAGCTAGCTGTGCTAACATCACGTCAATGGAGCAGCTTACCTTTCTTTGAGCTTCTTTTCTAAGTGACAAATAAAGTTAGACGTAGTCCCCACCATCTGCTGAATTAGCTGTCACCATCGGATTTCTTATGATTTATGCAGCTATTCTATTACTGACGATTAGACAGACATCTTCTGCCGCTCAAAGGAGGCAACTGCACATGTCTGGGAGTGGAAGGTGGGGTGTCATGGAGTGGTGATGAGAGGTGGTGAGGCAAACGCTGGAGACCCAGGTAAGATACGGAGTGATGATAATTTAATGATAATTAAACAAGTGACAGATAGTCCACAACCGTGGCAGCACTGCTGAGCAGAACACAGGGGCTAAATGCAGTTAGTTTCATCAGCTCAGGTCTTTGTCCAGCTTTCGTTTTCTCCCACAACTTGCCAGATCCTCATGTTCACTTCCTGTCTTCTCCTCATGTGTCCTGGGTAAGGGCTAGGCTCTTCGCTTTTTGAAAGTACTGTCATGTGTAATTTGTTTTCTAGAAAAGAGAGTGAAAAAAGATCTGTTATGAAAAAAAAATGTTTTTGCCACCTGCCCTCAGTCAGTATATTGAATTATTTGATTAACTTAACAAATGCTCCAGGGCGACCAAATGCCCCAGAGATACCAAATGCCCAGCACATAAGGGCAAAGTAAATGAGTAGAATCCCGGGTCCGCACAGGGTGAGAGACAGGAAAGCGAACCACCATCCTCAGCCTGACTCAGCGGCCGGAGCGACTATCAGGCAAAGAGAAATTCTGGGTTTGCTTCCAACTGCGTCCTGCTGCTCTGAGCCTGGTGGAGCCGTTTATTCCTCCCAACCTTCACATCAGTGTATGAATGTGGCTCTAGTGAAAAACGCTGAGTCTTTTTTTAATTGTTAATGGTGAGAAGTAACGCAGCGTTTCAAGATAAAAGTAAATGAATGTGTAGAATTTACATTCTATTCAGGTTTATACCTGACAACATTCAGACACATTAACTGTTCAATAACAACTGACTTTATGAAAGATGTAATAATTATAAACATCATAAAAGTTATAATAAGTATTCACAGCATTTTAAAAACATCTATAAGAAAAATCAGCTGAACAGAAACATCAAAGGTCACTTTTGTTCATTTTTTTAATTAATGGGAATTTTGAAATGTTTTGCATTATTGAACAACTTATATGAAAGTACAAAAGCATGACTTTAAAAATAGCTCACAATCAATTCACAACTTGAGATAATCCCAGTTTGCTCCACATCAGAGCAGCAGCTTTTCTCTAAGCACTCGGATGTCACGTGTCGTTCATGTACCAACAACCATCGATCAGTGGATTCAGGTGCACTAATTCAGGCGGAGAACAATGTGGGCACTTGAGGAATAATAGCTGCTGATCTTCAAAGTAACTCTGCAGTCGGATCCTTTAGTGCGAACTCTGGGCAAAGTGAAGACTCCCCAGCTGGATGTGATGAACCGTAGAATCAACAGAAAACCCAGAAGAAGGAGATGAAAGGGGGCTTAATCCCCTTTATTGAATGTTTGGTGACAATACGTGGCAGCCTAGCATGAGTGAGAGTCGAGTCATGTGGGCAGGTTCAAATGTTAAAGAGGATCAGGGTGTAAAACACCTGTGAACTATCAATGAACATTTTACAGTAGGTAAGAATTCCTACTGTCCAGGTTTCTGGAGATCTCTCTCTCTCTATATAATTTAATTGAGTTAATTACAGCGTCTGTAATTAATTGCAATTAATGTCATTTTAATTGAAAACCGCATATCAACATTTATATTCAATCTTTTCATTCAAAAAACTCTTTGTATTGCTAAATCATTGGATCGACATGATGTGCATTGGTTTTCATCTGTTGATTAGATTCAGTTTCTTTATTCTTTAGAAATTTAGACTGTGGATGTGATGTTAGCGTTGGACGTCTGTACTGCTACTTGCTAGCATTGAGATGCTGTTTCAGGCTAGCTGAGCGCCCTGTGGATAATCACTGACTTCATAAGGTTTTTATTTTGGACCAGAACCAGCTCATCTCTGGGAATCATCGCCTTCTGAAGCAGGACGATGGGACATTTGCATGTTGTCTCCTTTGGTTATAATAGTTTCACCAGATGAACGTGGTTCCTTCAAGTCTGGCAATATTTCCCTGGATGAGCCAGGAGCTCTTTCTGATTTCTGGTGCCTTTCCATCAAGTTCAATTAGAAATCACAGTTCCATGTGTGACCCTAAAATATCCACAAGTGAGCTTCTGTAAACTCAAAAGTGTCAATTATTGACAACACAAAACATGAATATAAAATCTTAGAGACTGTAAAAGAAGTGTGACCAGACGGCGGCTCCTCGTTGAACAATGGACAGAATGTGTTGATGGCATCTATCAGATGGAAATATTAACATTCTCAATCCATTTATAGATGAACATGTTTACAATCCTATGGTTAGAATGAATGTCTTAGTCAAACACATGCAAGAATATTGGATTAATTAATAGAAAATGGCAGTAAAGAGTTGGTTTCCTTTTGGTTCTGAACATACAAGTAATGTCTCCTTATAGTCCCTCCTTCCCTCTTTTTGTGCATAAATAGACATATATATATATATATATATATATTAGGGCTATCAACGTTAACACACGCAATTAATCTAAAAAGTTAAACTCATTAGTCTTACATAATGCAGAGTAATCACATTACCTACTGTGACCTAAGAGCCTGTCTCCCACGGAGGGTCACCTCATTCAAAGCAGCGCGTTTCACGCTTCAACAATCCAGAGGCGCAAATACCAGTGAAAAGATGCGAGGAGCATTCTGGTGTGATAACCACGGTGTTTCTTAAAGGGAGCGATTCCACTCTGTTCCTTTGCTGTACATGGGACGGGGTTCTTCTTTCTCCCACCTTCCTGTAAGATTAGTGTCAAATAAAGTCCACTAGTACCAAAGAAAATTGAGAAAAAAAAGAAGCATTAGATCTACCAGTTATCTCAAACAAATTAAAGGTGCAACTCATAAAACATCAGAGAGGCAGTATTTATCAGTTAGCAGTTAGGGTAAGTTTTCCTTATGTTCCTATTTGTATTGTATTGATATTCTCTGCAGTGCTGCCGTTTCCTTTGTTTAGCACAATGACTTGGTCTGTCAGTCTCTTACCATTGTTCTCCCATGAGCATAATTTATGATCAAAACTTTATCCATAATTTAAGTCAGAACATTTTTGAGTCAATGTTAAACTGACAGCATGGCTCAGGAGTTTGAGATATCATCAAATCATTGACAGATATTTAATTCTGAGAGGAACTCAGGATTTTGAGATAGAAACTGTTTTTTTCAAGTAACCTGCTCTGTTTTGCTGTTTGTATAAATTGCTTTGAGAAATGTTCTTCCTGCTGTGCAAATGTTGAAGATGACTTAAGCAAATGCAGTTTTGATTGGTTTGATTCCTGGGCTCATCACCTTTGTAATGTCTTCCCCTCTCTTATTACTCACTTTTCTCAAATAAAAGTCGCTAGAGTCAATAAGCCTTTTTTGAAAGCATGCGTTTTTACAGGCCAAGCTTCAAAAGATAGCAACTAATTAGGATTAAGTTCAGCACTATTGTGATTAATCTGATATAAGCTTTTAATGGATTGACAGTTTTATGTATAATTTTTTTTCATTTTTTTTTGTTTTTGCACTATGTATGAACCATTCTGGCAGCCTTGTCACACTGAGTTATTGCAGAGTGATGTATCAACAGTAGAATTTGCTAGGTTACAGGTATCCTCTGCCAGCAGAAACACCTTCTGTTTAGAGCATAATAAAGGGTTGTTAAGGTAAATATTGTATACTGTCATAGTCTCTAATTTCTCTAATGTTATCCTGGAAACTTGCCAAACGGTTATGAGGTCGTTTAGTCCTACTTGTCATTATCAAGATGGGCAGCAACCATCAGTGTTAAGGTTGTGTGTTTGTATTTAAGGTTGTATTTGAACCTGAAGCATTACTAACAGGAGCGGCCTCTACCGCAGCAGTGAGCCATTGTTTTCCTTGGCAGAGATTAGCGGCCCCCAGGGGCCCATGCCACAAAGAGGGCTCTGTTACTAACTAGAGGGCCTCATTGTTCCCTAAATTACCCCCATTGACAGGGTAGAAAGCAGCATGGCAGATATTGAGCATGCATAATGTCAGTGAACAAACTGACAGCTGCTTAGACCAGAAAATCCAGGCTGCCGGCTTCAACTACACAACTCATCTTGTACTCAGTGTCAGGAAGGATGTTGACTCAACCTCACAAATATCTTAAGGTGATGCCTTTGTGAACTCTTAAATGCAACACGTCAGTTTTTAGTCAGAATATTTCTGTTCTCCATATTTTACACATTTTTGTTTCCACTTTAATTGTTTGATTCCTGACTGTGTTCTGTCAGACGAAGGAACTGATCTCATTCCCTGAGGTTTTCCTGAAAGCTTGTTCTCCTTCATGTCTACAAACAGCAACAAACATCTGTTATCCACAGCTACAAGCAGACCAGTCGCTTGGCTTTTTGGCAACATTCAGAGACCGATTTTTAAGTGTGCTGAGATGAAAAGGTTTGACTGACAAAGCACGCTACCTGTTAATGTTTCAAGTTCCAGTAATTAGCTACAGACTGTATAAGCCTTGGAGGTATTCACCGAAAATTAAATGAACAAGCCCATCACTCAGGTAAGGATGCATGTATGTAAATTTGAGCTTCTTATACTGCTGAATGATGCCAGCGCAGATCTTTTTTACTAAGAAACAACAATGAATTGAAGACCTCACAAAGTTAAACAGATGAGGGAAAAACCTTCATACATAGAAAGCTGTGCTACTATAATCATTCAACCTTTTTCCAGACAAACCAGCCTATTTAAAAAATCCTGGTTAATTGTTATGTCACTAAGTGAGAAGTTTGAGAAGAGTGATATGAGATCTGGTGTGTTCCTCCAACGGTCATTGAGGAGAAGAAGTGTCCACCACCCTGGACAGGTTGTCAGGCCATGACAGGACAACACAGAGACACACAGGACAAACGACCTTAAGGACAAAATTAGAGAGAGCAGTGAACCTGAAGTCCTGAGTTTGGTCTGTGGGATTCAGTACGATTGTTTTAAAGCTGTCTTTTAAAATGGATGAAAACTCACCCGACACCACAAAGGTGATTGTGTTGCTCGGAGTATTTTAAAATGAAATGAAGCTGGATGTTCTGGCTTTACTTTGTTACTACAGAGGTCAGAGGTCATCTAAAGGCTGCTGTTGTCCATGTTGCTTGTGCAACAGTCTGTCTTCCAAATTGATGATTATTATTAGTAATTAATTAACTTTATTATTCATATAATTTTAAATGTTTTCTAAGGAAATCTAATGGCTTCTCCTCACATTGCTCATCTCTACCCAGAGTGAATCTTGGACTGTCTAACATACCAACATGGATGAAACTCCATCATCTCCAACTAAACCTCGAAAACGAATTGCCTTCCCTGACAAGCTGACCTTTCATCACAAGATCTAATTGTGCATCAAACTATTGATGGTGCTGAGTGCTGCACTGGCATCAACTTCTATCTCCAAACCAACTCCAGGTCACCTTTTCATCTATGATCAGTTTAATCTACTAAAAATCTTCATGCTGTGCTCAGACTGAGACACAGACTGACCAGGTCCAAACAATGCATGAGTCCTTGGCATATCTCGCTGAGGCACCATGTAACACTTCCTCGCCTCGCACTTGGTGACAGTTGCCCATATGGACGCATCCAACAACCGTCAAAGCTGCCTGCTCACCTGATCAACTGCTTCTTTCATCCATAGGACTTTACAATATCTTTACTTAATCTGTATCTTCTTCTCCATCAAAGGCAGTTACAAACTTGGATGTCATGATGGATGACTAACTGAGCCCTTAACAGTGTTGCCTGAGTCGCTGAAACTCCTTGGCATGGTTACACATAGTTTGTATCTAACCCAACATGTCATCCAGCTCAGTCTATGGCCATCTCCCACTTTGACTAGCAGGACTCCATCCTTTGGGGGGAAACTGCTGCATCATGGGATTTTCTGCAAGCAGTTCCTTCGCCTCACTGTGCACAATTCAGACTCTTGATGTGTCATTAGACAATGGTGGAATGACAAACAAATCACAACCAGAATACGGGCCTTCCTGTTTACCTTCATCAAACTATGAGGACGGCTCTGCAGAGAGCATCTTCACCTCCAAGCCAAAGACACAAACGGAAACATAAATGTGTTAATTGTTGGGTGAACTGGTTGAACAAGTTTCATAACTAATGGAAATTGAAAAAGAGATGGTGAAACATTGCAGTGTAATGTTGGTAGTCACCCTTTGGTCAGAGTGGTAAAAGGCTGGTGGGCAGCGGTGACTCCACCCCCAACCCAATTGTCTGCAGAGCTTGGTATTCCTCTCCTCGCATGCCCCAGGCTCTAGAGGATGTGCTTTTAACGATTCCTGACCCTGCTAACGGACCCACTCACCTCCAACACATAGTCTACCAAACACACCCCGTTAGCACCGGTACTAAAAAAACAATAGTTATTTTCATTGGTTATTTTATGGTGTATGATTGCAAACTTAGGTCAGTCGTGTTTGTTCTTTTTCTTATATTCATTTCTCTCCTTTGCCCTTCTCTCGCAGTCCTTTCCCCCCAGTGTCCTGCTCAGCTGGCCAGCAGGAGGAATTGTCCCGTGCATGTCAAGTGTAGAAGGAAGGGTTTGGATGAGAGGTGCTTTTCAGGACCCTGGACCCCCTCACCTTTCAATGAAAACAATAGCGCAGTTCTTTACGTCCAGATGAACACACACACACACACACACACAAAACTTTGTAGTGTCTGTTTTAAGGAGCAGTGGCCGGTTCACTGTAGCAGGAACGGAGACGTTATGTAACGGGCTTGATTCCTGCCGCTGATTGTATTAACCAAGGTTGTAGTCACGGCAACGTCGCTGTGGTACGAGCTAATTTACCTCTGCAGGAGTTGCATGCTTAGTCATATGCCTGAAAATTAAAACATTTAGAAATGTTTCACTTTCTGCATGTCCTGCTTAAGCACAAATAGATTTATTTTTCTATGTCTTATTGGTGAACAAACTTTTTGCCATATGGAGCAAAACCATCAAGTTTAAAATTGCCATTTGGGTCTGTATTATTATTATTTTTTAAATGTATCACTCCAAAATAATTTAATGCAAAGTATTCTTGACTTTTGATATTTGAAAAATAAGGTAAAATGCTATTTTTCATGCAGTAAAGAAAGAAGCATGCTTTTTGTAGAAAGATAAGTAATTGTGAATTAGAGACCTATAAATTGGGTCGTATGCTTGGCTTTAAAAGAAAAGTAGCTTCCTGGCTTTTTAATTGTTTTATTGAAATCTGAAGAAATGTTTTTCTACTCTCAGCAACAACTGAAGCCTGTGGGTCACTCTGTGTTAGCTAGCGCTAGTTTGTCAGACCTGCAGTATCATGTTTGGACTCTGTGCTTCTGTTTCCTATTTCTTCATCTTTCATTTTCATCTTATCTGTTAATTCAGATATTTTAAGTTTGTTCTCCCATGATTTGCTCAGTCTTAGTTATTTTAGATGTCCCATTTAAATCCTGTGGCAATTGCTGCAGTTTTATTTTCCTGGTTCCCTGTGCCATTTTCTACCTTTCTGCTCTAAGCTCTCAGCTGCAGCTGGTCACCAATCAACCACTGAATCGACTCGCTGCTATTCCAGCTCCTGGTTGTCAGTCAGTCGCCTCCAGGTTCTGCAGTGAACCCGGCTGCTGTTTGGTTCCTTGCTTTGGACTTCTTATCTGTGCCTCTTTTAAACTGTCCTCATCTTGCACCAAACATGACAATAACTTTTGAGTAATTTGTGGTCCCTTTGACACAATGAAAGCAAAAAATGTTAATAAAGTCAATGCCTCAGATTTTCTTGAACCACTTTGCAAAATTTGTACCATTCATGGATTTTTGTCAGGGTTGAATAAAATCATTCCAACATCCTCAAATCTTCCCTTCACCAGACTTTGAAAACGTCTCTATGTTGTTCTGTTTCTAGGCTTGGGAGAGTCTGTGACAAGGTGTGCTATTTTTAGCCCTAAAACCCTTTTATTTTTTTTGATTTTCTTTCTTTGCTTCAATTTCTGAGCATTTAGTTAGAAGATTCCTTAACATGTGTAGCATTTAGTGCAATCATAGACAAAGGCCACATGAAATAAAATGTTTCTACATGGTCACGTACCAAACAATGAAGTTTGACAGTATTTAAGACAAACTCAGTGCAGAAAGGCCAAAAGCAGCTTTTCTTTTGTTAGGCTTGAATCAGACAGTCTTTGTTCCTCATGGGGAGAATTTCCTTCGTGGACTACAGTAAATAATTGCCAGGCTTGTGGTTTCCTCATGTCTTCCAGGCTGTGTGGGCATCTGCAGCGTAGAAGCTGCGCCAGCAGCTGCTTTCCACATTGAGGTGGATCATCTGTGACTCAGTCACCATGAAGGAACTCACGGCCGTCTAGCCGTGAGTTAACAACTGGCTGCCTTCTCGCAGTCACAACATGGCTCAGACAGTCATTATCATAATCACATCCTTGCTTCATCCAACATTTACAAACTGCTGCATTTAAACAAATAAAAAACGGCAGCAGGATGGACATAAAACCAAACGCAGCTTTTCCAGCTGAAATCTGTTTACAAGTGATTTAACTAGACACAAAGCACTAGAGGGTCAAATAAAGTTAGTTAGTGTAGATATGAGTTGGGTTTCTCAGATTCCAAGGTCAGGTTGACAAGACATTAGTGCTCAGAAACATCCAACCTGACTGATTAACTTTAATTACAGAGCAGTAAGCCAGACGTATTATTTTAATTAAGATTTTACTGTTTTCATTTGAGTAAGCAGTGTCGTTCCAGCCATCAAAGGAATAATTCTGGTTAGATTTTCGGACTGAGTTTGGGTCGGGCTTGCATCGGGTTTAGCTCTGGCTCAGGCCAGAAATCTAAACTCTACCCTGCAGCTGTGGTTGAGAAAGTCCCTGATGAGTTTTTCAATTACAGTTTATATCCTACACTGAGGCTCCGGATGGGTTGTTTTGTGTGTCCTTTATGCCAATGAGTGACCAGAGTGAGGACACTAAGTACCGATCCACTCCAGTCCGCTGGAGTTCTCCCTCCATCCTCCAGAGTTTCTGCTCAGGGGAGAGACGCTCATTTTGTGGAGCATTACATTCTGCAAATGCTTCTGCATTGCCTGTCTTGTCAATCATCTTGCTGGTCCTGCACTTGGATAAAACAAGTAGATGATAAATGGTAATTAAAGGAGAGTGTGCCAAGAAGAGACTGTCAGGTTCTGTGTTTGTTTTCGAGTTTTCTGTGTTTTTCTGTGTATTTATTTCTAGTTCTGTGTCTCTGTGCTCTCCGTGTTGTCCTGTCTCCCCTTGATTGTTCCCAGGTGTGTCTTGTTTCCTTCATTACCCTCTGTGTATTTAGTCCCGCCTGTGTCCTGTGTTCCTCGTCGGGTCCTCGTCTGATGTTTGCCAATCTGTTGCTTTGTCCATTCGTTTGCCATGCGCTACCTGTGTTGAGCTCCTGTTTCCGCTCAGCAGTGCTGCCACGGTTGTTGGACGATCTGTTACATATTATTCATCATTAAATCATTATTACTCCGTATCTTACCTGGGTCTCAGCGTCTGCCTCACCACCTCACATCACCACTTCATGACGGAGACAGGAAATGCAGGATGTGAATGTGTCATAAGTGACACCCAAACAAAGACACTTGGTGATCAGAGGGATTTCACAGTAAACACTGAGGAGGTCTGGTTCATGGCATGGGAACCCGGCGAGCAAAATGAGTTAAATTCTGCACGGCCACCTAGTCATTGTGTGTAATTTAATGCCTCATTAAATTATACACAGTAATTACTACAGTTTTCTTCCAGAAAGCATTTTCCAAGCAGATTCTTCATGTTTGCTTTGCTCCTTACTTAACTCACGCAATGTCCCACAGACGTCGTCTGGCTTTAGCAACTTTTCCTTTGAATTTAGGGTTTAAAGTAACAGTTAGCTTGACATTGGATTCTCCCACCTGAGCTGTAGATCTGTGTAGCTCCTCCTAGGTTAGCTTAGCTTTGGCTCATCCTCTCTTCATGAACAGAACTCTGGGAGATGTTTAAAGTTAAAGATACCAAAGAAATCGGAAAAAAAACTTTCATAATGTTAAAAATTTTTTCATTTGCAACATTTTGTAAGGTTTTTGTGGCACCATTTTTTTCTACAGCAGATGGACAGGAGAAACGGAGGAGATACAGGAAAAGGTCCTGGGTTGGGAATCGAACCGGAACAACTCAATATGTGGTGCTTCTGCTTTACCACTGAGTTATTACATGTAGAAATGTAATAACTGGCAAGGCAAGGCAACTGTGTTTATATGGCACCTTTCAGTCAGAGACAATTCAAAGAGCTTGTGCACCAAAGACTAAAAACAACATACAAGATGATAAAAAAAATTAAGTAGATTAAAAATAAACGGATTGAATATCTTAAATGTAATATTAATTGAATAGAATAAAAAAAAAAATTACAAATAGGCAACTGAAAATAAAAAGGTTTTTAACCTTGTTTTAAATAAACTCACAGGGGGAGCAGGAAGTTTATTCTAGACTGTTTGTGTCATGATCTGTGTTTTTCTGTGTATTTATTTCTAGTTCTGTGTCTCTGTGCTCTCCGTGTTGTCCTGTCTCCCCG